>JAPZDV010021059.1:0-20566 GCA_029814665.1 Acanthurus lineatus | reverse complement strand
TAAAGTGAGCACAGAGAAACTTACCCTTCACTACATAAATGTAAATGGGCTTTACTATAAAACTCTGTTTTGCATTATTCTGCACGTCAGTCTGTCAAACTGAATTTGCATTAAGCAAAACACATTCATGAAATTGTGTAAATACAATCCATTGTTCCAAGACTATCATCATGTTTCCTTGGCAAATAAATGCGAGTTCCATCCTGACAGTAATAGATGTGCACAGGTATAGACTTCAACAACAGCCCCGATGTTTCAATTGTGATAATTAATTTTTTTACTGTAAAAATTAATTGAAAATTAATGTGTGAAAATGTTTAAAATTTGGTGTTAATTCATGGCTGTGTAAGAAAAAGTTAACAATAGCAGCATTACTTGCACTGACTTAAAACACTGAGGGACATTATCACAAAGCATATGGTCATAATAGGGACAGAGGAAGAAAAATAGCCACAGGGGGGAGCTTAGATCTAGGTTAAGAAACAGGAAGCAAATCATTCCTCTAATAGCTCTTGTCACAGTCACAGATTTGACCCTTCCACTGCCTTGTATTTATGAAGGGAAGTGTCCTTTTTTGCACTCATCCTGTTCCTTTCACAAAAAATAATGAGACAATAGTATTTGTCAAAGAAGCAGTTACATTCTAGTTGCTTTTTTCCTTGTCAGTAGGTTTTGGTAACTCTGAGTCTATTGACCCTGATTCTGTAGCCACTCCAGCCCAAAAAGTAGTGTTATTCAATTCAATTCATATTTATTTGGATAGCATATTTATGCAAATGAAAATTCACCTTGCTTTACAGACAATAAAAGTAAGCAACACAATGCAAAAATAAAGACCAAAAAAACAAATAAGATAGAAATACATAAAATATAATCACAGTATGTGATGATTTACACCAACCAACTCCACGCACATACACACACACACAGGACCGCATGAACATGCACACACAAAGTCTAACAGCCAAAAGCACAAAAGAAAAACAAAGTTCTAAGGCCATTTTTAAAAGAAATTAGTGTTTCATTAGGCCTCAGGTAAGCAATCAGTATGTCCCAAAGGAGAGCACTATAGTGACCACCTTCGACCAATTTTTGTCTTTACTTTAAGTACATTCAGGAGACCCATGTGTGATCTTCAGAGGGATTCCATGGGGTGGTAGTTAATGACCAGGTCAGAAACATATCAGGGTGCAATACCATTCACAGCCCTATAGACCAGAAGGAGCTCTTTGAAATCAGTTCTGTACCAGGCAGGAAGCCAATGAAGATTTTTCACAATAGGTGGGATGTTTTCTATTTTCTTTGTCCCTGTTAGCACTCTAGCTGCAGCTTTTGAATGAGCTGGAGTCTGATTAAATTGCTACTCAAGGCGATTCACAAGTTTTGTAAGTTAACAAACTCCTCCTATAGATTTTATCTGATCCTAATGAAATTTGCTGTGTGCACTTATAAACATGTCGGGGATCAAAAGTTAGTTAAAAAGTTGAGTGTTCATCATTCAGTCTGAATCAAGGTCATAGACTTGTCAAGAATCCAGACTTGAACACATCTATGTGCCAATATTCAGCAATAATTATACTACCACTTACTGGCCACATGAAATGTCTCCCAATGGCCATGAGTCCTACTTCAACAAACTCCACCCACAAAATTTATCGGAACAACTTGAAATTTGGTTTTGGCACACTCAAGACCTTTGTGGGAAAAAAAGTTATCAAAAGCTTTTGTTTTTTGGTTAATGGTGTGGCCATGGCAGTGCAGGCATTTTGAGCATTTTGTTATGACAAACAAAATTGTATTTGAAGGTCGGACAGTTCAGGCCTCCACGCCGTCCATTAATTCCTGATTATTGGACATCTCATTGGCCATTGTCCCCTAACCTCACTGGCAGGTTAATATTGTAAGCTTGCAAGCTAATTTAATAACTTTTAGGAGTTGCAGAAATGTTTATTATTAAAAAGTGCTATCCAAATAGCAAAATCATATTTAAAAATGTTGTCTTGCTTTTTAATTAACCTGTGATGCCTAGTCTGAGCAGCATGAGGTCTGCTTTTGTCAGCAATCTGTCACCTTTAGGGCATACGCTTTTGATTGAATCAAGGTTTGATTGATTTCCCCTTTGACTTGCCTGTGACCCAAGTGACGTCATTTCAAGACTTTTTTACTTGTATCCACAAACTTGAATTCCTGTTAGTAGGTAAGAATTTGTGGTCCTAGAAATCAGAGTTGTATTCATAAATGCTTGCTGTCCTAGCTTTTAGATTCATACTCACATTAAAGCACACATGTAATTTTACTGAGTCACATGTATGAGAGCATTATTGTGTGCACAAGTTAATTAAAAAATAAATGTTTAAAACTACAAATGTGAACGATTAAAGTTAGCATAAACATTTTTGACAGTGGTCTTACACCATAGAAAACACTGTAAAATGACAATTGTTCCCTCAGTGCTTGAGGTGTTAATTAAAAACTTTTGACATTCAACATTGTTCTAGAGCATTTCTATGTTATGTTTTTGCCTCCGATTTGTTTGTTTTACATTTGCATTGTTCCTAAAAATTCAGGCTCTCACTTGTTGTAAAAACAAAGTTGTTATTTAATATTGAATATTAATATTTGATATTTTTCAAAAAAATGTTGTACAATTTAATCTTGTTTCAGAATGAATGTCCGTTGTGTATCACCTTAAAAAGTTGGCATTTTTTACATTTAGTGTACTTCTGGGAGGCAGTGTTTAACTGCACAGTAATATTTTCCTCCAAGTTGAGACTAGAGATATTTAGTCATCAGTCTATGCTGATATCTCAGCAGTTTGTTTCTAAGTCTGTGAATCCTAGCCCAGCTGTCTGGTCTTTATTTCTTGGTGACTCTTTGCATGAATTCAAACAAGTATTTCATAGTGCAAGGGTACTCCAGATTGAGGCATGGGATTTTGCCCATTAGCAGAGCTTAATCAGTGTTCACACCTCTGAGATCATGAAGAACGTTCATCTTCTCTACCACCATAACCATGTTGAGAATGTTGAGAAAGAGCATCATATCTATTGGATGGGTCTCAACCATAACAACATCCAGTAACTGTTAAGCATGATTTAAATACACAACCAGAGACTTTATCTGGCTCTGCAGCTTTACTCATATTCACTTTTTGCAGGGTTCTTTCCACATCCTCAGTGGACGCTGAGAGTGGCTGCTTCTCTGATGGTGGAGTAGATGTTACAACTGACTCTTTGTTGAGGAGATTAAAGTGACCATCAAATGAGTTGAGCCTTATTAGTTATGAATTTGGTCAATTAGGTAAGCTCAGGCCAATGTGGCACTCTTGCTTTTTAGCCATTGATACACTGAATGGCTTCCCTCATATCTAAAGTATAGGTCTCTCTCCAGTTTTTGATAATGTCTACACTTGTCTTCCTTAATGCAAACTTTCAGTCATGCTCTGCCAGTATTATATTCTTCCTTGTCACCTGACACAGAGATAGTTATTTTGGCTCTAAATAGTGCTTTCAACTCTCCATTCATTCAGCCTCTCCGGTTAGCAAATAACTTTATTGTCTTTGTGATTACAACATTGTCAACACTGATGCATGATGTCACTGCTGATGTGTATTGCTCAAGAACAATGTGTTTCTCTTGGGTGGCAACATCTCTGAACATGTGCCAGTCTGTGTACTCTTCAGTCTTAGTAAAGTTAAGTCAAATTTTATTTTTATAGCACCGAATCACAATTAAAGTTGTCTCAAGACACTTTACATATGAAGTAGATCTAGACCACTTTTTATAATTCAATTTACGCAGACCCAGCCATTGAAAGAAACTGTTACATGAGCCAGTACTTGGTGACAGTGGCAAGGAAAAACTTCCTTTTAACAGGCAGAAATACAGTACAGTGGCAGTGCTCTGTAGTTGCCTGTAGTTGGAATATTTGTATAGAAATGATTTGAAAATTTTTTTCCCAGGTGGATGTGTGGACATACTGATAAATTATGGTAAAACAGTTTTAGGGTTTGTTTGATTTAAATCACAATCCTCCTCTGTGCTTGAAATTTGAACAGAGCAGAGATCAATAGTATTTTGTGATACAAAAGATAGTCACATCTTTTTTTAAGCTTTTCTAAGAGCCTCATTGAGACAGTCATTGCGCTAGGTGGTATATCAAAAACACATTAGAAAGAAAATTGCAAGTTCGGATTAGGCTGTAGTCTGTGTCTGTGGTGATATGGCTTCAGTATTTCATGAAGAAAAAAAAACAAGGGGTAGAACCATTCATTCTCTGTGCTCTTTTGTTTTACAAACAGGAGGCCAAGGCCAGTTTCCTGAAGTGGCTTCAATCACGTGTTAATCAGAATGGTCTTCTCACATTGCCCAAGACCTCTCTCAGAATGGTGACATGTGCTGAGCTCCAGGATGGTCCTCCACTGCCTGATGGCTCTCTAGCCCTGGTCACTGACTCTTCAGTTTTCCCGAGCTGGGCACATTTCTGTATGGAGACCTACAGCAAGAACCTGAAGACCAGCCAGCTAGGGCATATCCTGCTGTATGCTGAAGTCGTCACGTCTACAATGGACCTGTTAGAGGGGTAATACATGTTCCTTTGAGCCTGTTTAATATGTGAAATATGCTGATACTGACAGCAGTGTTTCCTTTCAGGACTCACAACACAATAGTTTTGATTTCTGTCATGTGCTTGGCCAATACCTTATACAGAACCTTTTACTACCTAGAAACACTGATACATTTTTTTTTCAATTATTTAACTCTTTTGTTTGTTTTTACATAGAATATTTTCACTTAGATTCACATGTTCATTCAAAACAGAGTTAATACAGAGACAAAACATTTTTCACATAAAAAAAAAAACTTAATACACCGAAAAAAGTTTTTAAAAAGTTAGGTTTAATTAAAAAAAAAAAAAAAAAAAAACGTTTAAGGGTTTGGTCTAAGTTAAATTTATTTTTCCGTATAGTACTCTTTACATCAGCTGTTCCATGTTTGTCAAAGTCAATATCTTGGACCACAGAAAGCGGTCCACAGCAGAAATGGTGTCATCCTACTTTCAAAATGGCAACCTTGAGGTGAGGCTTCGTTTTGGAGAGGAGAGGGTTGTCTTTGGGTGTTAAATCAGGAATACTGGGCATGTGTTTGATCATTTCAAATCTGTTTTCCTTGATGACTGCATGAGGGCAGATATCCATTTTCTCAGACCATTTTTAACTTGCAATTTTTTCAATTACCTAAAACTAAAAAAAGCACAAACATTTATTTACTTCTGACTCTGCAAAATGATTGAGAGTTGAACTCATGCCCTTCATGTATAAATGCGTGTTTGTATCTGAATGGGTTCGTGTGTGTGTGTCTGTGTTTGTTTGTGTGTATTTATGTTTGACATAATTTGTCTGTGCAAACACTGCAGCTGCTGTTCCTCTTAGGTATCAGAGAAGGTATCAAGAACAAAAATAAGGAGGCTGTTTATGTAATGTGGACAAATAAAGAAAAACATACCAGCATTCTCTCTTAGTCTTGTGTAAGGAAGACAGACTTTTTTGTACTGCAATGATATGTGTCATAACTCAGGCTAAAGACAAATCTGTGCAGCATAGTAGACTGCATCTAACATTTTCAAGGAAGCTCAATTTTAATGGGTATCATCTATCACTGATCTGATATTTCTTTTAGCAATTTCAAATACGTGTTTGTTTGAAAGCTGGTTGTTTTCACTGCTGAACTGATATTTTTATTGAGACCAACTGTGGGCGTGGGGGGCGGTTAGGAAAGATTAAATTCCAAGTCCAATGTCACTAACCAGTTTGCAATGTTGATACATCACTTAAGCTAATATTTATCAATTATAATGCAGACAGTGTGGAGTTGTCTTTTTAAAAATAAAAGATTAAAGCTAGAGTCAAAGAATTTCGGACCCCGAATATACGATAACATTAATCATACATACCATACTTTTGGGTTTCTTCTTCTCCTCTTCATTAGGATAAAATGCTTTTTTAATGACTATGTTTGACTGTTAAGATGTTTTTTAAGGTAAAGGGGAAGGCTTTAAGTTATAATTGTTAGGGTTAGGGGCTTTGTTATGTGAATAATTGGCCCCAACAAAGATAGGCGTGTAAGAAGGTGTACGTGTGTGCATATGTGTGTGCATGCATGTGAATGCACAGACTTGGTTGTTGGAGACAGGCTGGAACTAATTTTATGCTCATATGACCTCACTGCAACCAAGGTAAGCTGCACCTAATAGACCTTTTTTGTCTACATCCACATGTGTTAGTTTAAGTGGCTGTTGAACTGGCTGATCAAGCAGCAGGTGGAAGCAATTAAAACTGTCATAAAGTTTGAAAAATGGATTGTGGACCAACACTGATCTGATTGGAACAGACGGTGTTGTCACTGGGGTTTTGCGAAAAACTAAAACAGGGTGAATGAGTGGGATAATGAGTAGGGTTACTCTTGAGTAGGGATGATTGACCCCAAACCTGTTACCGCACTTTGATTTAATAGCTAATGTTTGAGTTTCCAGATGTCTGTAAGAAGTAGCCTTGATTAATGTTATTACTAAGTCATGCTTGTTTTATTTCTAAAAGCAATCATGTTAAGTATTCAGTATGATACTGAGGTACTCAACCTTTGAAATGAAGCTGACAGTTTTAAATTGCGTTTTTGTTTTACCCTTAAGGATTCTTTTAAAAAGGGAGGGAAAAGGTTTTGTGTAACTGATCTGTGTGCAATTCAAATCAGTGTTCAAAATCTAGCTTCAACTCTCACACTACCTTTTGGTGTATGCATGTTGAGTGTGGCTTTAGTGTTTATCTAGAAATGGTGTGGGAATGCAAGTTGAAAAATATTTTTAAATATTATATAATATAGACCATAATTATTATGTTACATAGACCACACCCACTCGCACCAATCAATTTGACACTTAAGATTTTATTCAGTACTTAGCCAGAATATTCATATCAAATTTGGTAAAATTCTGTCCAGTAGATTTTCTATTTATTGCATTCTGGCACACACTATCAGTCAAATTTAAAATGCTTTCATAGACGTCTTTTAGAATATGTTTTGAACCTATCTGTCAAGTTTCAAGATAATCAGACTAACAGTCAGTGAGTTATGGCCAATTTCTTGCTAAAGCTCTACCTTCACAGCTTGACAATTACATGCTTAAAGTTGGAGAGCCTGTGCCTTCGATTTATTTGCCCAGATTAACCATGACCTGGATGAATGAGAACATTGACACATAGAGAGAGACATCTCCGCTAAGTTTGATCAGGATCATTCCAGTCAATCAGACTTGGAATGTGAAGGCTGTGGTCTTAAATCCCGATGCCACCATGTGGTCGATTGGGCTCATATTTCTTCGGAGCCTGATGCACACACTTTCAAGTTATTGTGCCAAGTATGCCATATTTCTAGCTCATTGCAGCTCATGGCGATTTAAACAAATGCAGCAGAAAAAACAACAACAATACATTTAACTCTAACTTTTTCCTTAAACAACACTCAGTAAGCGTTTGGGAACTGAGGACACTAATTATTGAAGTTTTAGAAGCGTATTTCTTTTATTTCCACTCTTGCTTCTTGCAACTTAATGATAGGATTTTGTATTTTACCACTACAGCAAATAATCCAACAATTAGTAATGACCTAACAACAGAAAGGATTTTCTAGTTCCAGATGAATGAAATCTGAGTTGGCATTAATGCTTTATTGTGGTCTTGAAATTTCCCCAGCTAAACTAATACTGCATAAATAAAATAACTTTTATCAACTACATTATAACAAAAATGCTATTTTTTTCCTTACACAGATACAGCCCCTACAACTGTGAATTTTGCATGTGTTTTAGGTTTTAGCGCTGTGTCACCGACACGGCTGATGGAGGAAGCCAGACATTTAAATTATTTCAGACCGTTAACAAGCCTGTAAGTGGCACAAAATAATAAAACCTATGTGACAACCATATAACAACACATAAGCCACAGAAGGAGAGCCATAACTTATTCATGATTCTAGAGTGATTGAGCATTTGTGCTCAATAAGCACATATAAAAACACAATAAAACTAGTGTACCGTCTATGATATGATGGTATATGAGTGTGTGTAGCATGCCAAAGACTGACAGCCTCTGACTGATAATCAAGCATGCTCAATATGAAATGAGTAAATACCATAGTGTAATGGCCGTAATCCTTGCCAAGTAAAGGCTACGAGAACTTCTGCCTTCAAAGGGCAGAAACTTGAGAGGTAAATCCCATTATGGTGCCACAGGGTGCTTGACAGGCTGCTGTCTCTTTCCTCCTTTCAAGAACTGCTTTACCAGCGGGTGCCCAAGAACTGTGCTGCAGTCCAATATTCACTTCCGAAATACTTTTCGAACCACTTTTCCCCAACCCTGATGGAAAACGTCATAAGGTCAAGGAAAAGATAAAGGAGAGTTGAGCAGAACTTTTAAAAAGACAACTGCTGTGTTGAGAGAATCCAACTGCACTTTCACTAGGCTGATGCAACAGCGGATGTTACTGAGGTGGTTGTGCTGTGGTGAATTTAAAGGTTAAAAAAGAATATACCTCTATTTTAAATTGGACCCAAAACATGTTCATGTTTATGTAGGTTGAGCAGGTGACTAATAAAGTCTTGGCCTTTTACTTGCAAAGGTTTCATTGCACTTATTTGCAGTTAACTATAAGTGTAACCAGTACATACTTTATTGTGACAATGTGAAAATGCCTCTTCATTATGAAATTGTTGAACAAGGACAAATTGAGAATTAGCCTCATTCTACCTGTTTTCTTTGGTACAAAAGAGTGAAAACATTTATTTTCCTCGCCTGCGGGGATTTTGGAAATTGCCCCTTTTTCCATGAGCTTTGTCATCTCTATCCTCAGAGCAGCTGTTTCTGCCTGAGATATGATCGACTCCAGCACCCTCTTGAATGATGGGGGAGGGCTGGCAAACTGGAGAATGTAGCCCTTCCATGTGAATTTTTCCATCCATTTACTCATATGAAATAAGCTTTGCCACATCAAGTAATGTTTTGACAGTGGGTGAGCAAACATTTTGGGAGCCTCTGTGGATTTTTTTGCAGGCCAAGAGACAGCCCTCTCCGTTGCCTTGTGGGCAAAATGTCCACTCACCACAGCCCGTGGGAGGGCCGAACAGAAAAGGCTGCAACAGAGATAGTTTGGCATGGGAACATGAAAAGGCTTATTTCCAACATTAGATTTATGCCATGGTTGAAAAACATCCACTACTATGCACTGATGAATGAGGAAAGAGGAGGTTATAGACAGGCAGAGAGCATGTTGTGTTCACATGAGACAAACAACATTTTTGCTTGTGACAGTATGTGAAAATGTGAGAGAAGGTGCTGCAGCTGACACACTGTCTGTGTCCCCTATGGAGAAGACGTGGGGGAGATGTGTTTTAACAGTTGCAAAACGCTCAAGGGAGAGATGTACAAGCTGGTTGACCGGAATATATTGTCAACAAGCTCGCAAAGAGCTGCTGTGTTCAGCCTTTCTCCAGAAAAGGGCACATGTTGCTTGTATCCCACCACTACTACCACTGTTTGAGGGCCCAACGGGTAGGTTCGATTAGGCACGTGTTTTTATTAGCTTCTTTCGACTCAGCAGCTAATCAAACATATCAATACCTGGGCTATATTTACCAGTCAAACAGCTAGCAAGGAGTGTCCATTATTGCAAAAGCATTCAAGTGCAGTGTTTGTGTAAACTGTTTTATAAATATTATTCAAGGAATAGTTTGTCATTTTGCCATGCCATTCTTTTTCTGGTCCAACAGGGCTAGAGGAGAAGAATGATTACACATGTATCAGTGTAATACAGGCTAAAGGCAGGAACCGCTTTGCTTGGCTGAGCACAAAGACTAGAAAGAAGTTTAAAAACACTAAGTGTAGGGGTAGCATTCGGCTCTGTCCAACAAAAATCATTTTTTAAATTCAGAAGTATCCTGTTGTATCAGTAATGGTCAGTCATTATGGTTCTTATGATTTTATTGTTAAACTGGGATTATGGATGAACTTTGATAATACAGAGGAAAAAAAATCTGTTGCAGTTCTGTGTCCTATTCTTTTATTAGTTTATATTTTCAAAATACAGATGTCAAGTCAGTCAAACGAGATATCCAGCCACTGCACTATTTTTTAAATCAAACTACAAGTAAAACAATTTAAAAAAGACCATCATATTGAAACTCTGCATTATTATTGATATTAAAATTTTTTAAATGATACTAAGCCCCTTTTGTTAGTGTAAATGATTTTTTACCATGGCCAATACTAAGCATTACAAAGTGCAGACTCAGATTTTACCATAATTTTAATTACTGTTCAAAAAAGGTTTTTTTTGTTTGTTTACTTTCTTAACTGAATATGTTCAAATACTTTTTAATTAACTGTTAAAAAATACTCTCAAAGTGGCTTATTTTGTCAAACTGTCAGTCAAAAACTTTAATTTATTTAGTTTAATAGAGTGTTAAAATACCACAGCCCCCACATTTGAAACTTGAAAAGTGGAAGAGAATAAGCAATTTTGCATTAAAAAAGATTTACAGATTTATGACCTTTATCAGTTAATTAACTGATTCACTAGCTAAAAACTAGTTGTATCTATTAGCATATTGTTATCTTGCACATATAATAAGAAGCAATAAAGAAAACTTCTTTGTGTCATTAAGAATAATTCAGCAACATTCCACAAACTTTTTATCAGCATTTGTAACTTTCCTTACAATGATTTTATTTACTATCTGTTGTATAAGTGTTTATTTGTGAAAAACATTGGGATGCGAAGCTCAAGTATCTTTCTAAAACCACTTGGCTGGTCCAAAAGCATAATGATTCTTTTCCTGTTCTGCGGAACTTGATCACTATGCTTGGAGCAAGACACTTCCTAGTTGTTGACTTTTTCTTGTAAAATCTTTAGGCTGAGACATAAAAACCACTTGGCCAACTTTTTCTTTAGTATTCCTTTTCCCTCTTTATTTTCCCCTTAAAGATGGAGATGCCAGAAGAGAAGCAGCAAAAGAAATACAATCTAAAAACAATCTAAATTTAATTTTTCTTTATTTGTGATCATACAAATTCTGTTTTCCATGCTGTCTGCACATGTGAAAAGGCATTTTTGGGATTTATGTATTTATTTGCAACACTTACCCACTTACTTTCATAAATATAAAATAGTTATATCAAAAAAAAAAGAACTTACATAAATTGAATACACTACACTACCGGTGTCATGTGCATTCATTCTTTGAACTTGAATAAAAACTCAATTAAACAACCTTTTCAGAGACCTCTTTCACTTAAAGCTGTTAAGGTTGTTGGGCAAATGCTCTGACAATCACTGTTTGCTTTGACAAGCAGTCCAATATCCAAACTGACACTACAGGTAACTGGAATCCTGCTCTCTGTGAAAAATACAAATCACAAGACAAACACAGAGGTCTTGCATAGAGAAAATGGATTCTGTGGCAGTAGGTTTAACCATAATATCAAATTGGCTCAGTTGACCTTGTATGTGCCACCTGCAATTATAGAAGATTGTAAGCAGATGCCTTCATGTCCTCATTTCTTATTCTAATGAACATATGGTGCAGTGTTTGACTTGAACTTTTTACGCCCACTGGAAGTTACATTACATTTAAAAGCCCCAGGCCCCTCCCTGTGTTGATGACTCCAAAGGAAAAGGCGAATAAGTCTAAGTCATGAATGTCCAAAGCCAGCAGACTACTCCAACCTGTCAGAAAGCAGTTTAATCTCTTTAAAATTTTAAGACTACTTACTATTATTATGAAGATGGAAAGTGACCATAGAATATGTTCTGACCCCTTTTTGTTTTTTTTTTTTGTTTTTTTTTTTCTTGCAATAACTTTGTTCTCACAAAGTTATTTGCCAGGGATTATAAAGATAATGATATTATATAAAAGTCTGGATAAGATTAGACACTGGACCAGAAACATGACTGACCCAAGGTTCAAGACCTTTAGAGTGCCTAAAAGTCTTAGAAACACTGCCTATCAACTACTGTGGTTATTTAATCACCTGCAAAATTGTTTTTAACGTATGCACCATTGCCATATGGCAACCATAGAGGGTATTTTAAGTTAATATTGTGCTTACACTGATTCCTAAACTAATTTGAAGCTGGCCTTAATTTTTTTCCTTACTGAACATGTAAGATTTTGTGGCTTCTTTTTTTAAGATTGTCATGCCGTTGTGTTCATGAAATTCACTCCCAGACGGACAGACATGCTAGACAACTGATCATTGCCAGTGATGAAACCCTCTACACTCACAACTAACCATTTTAACGTTGCACATTCTTTGTCTGGAATGATGGCATATTTAAGTATAACATATGTACTGTATATCTATAAAAATTGACCGTGCAAGGTTGGATAGGTTTCTTGAAATATCTGGCACAGTTTACCTGTCTCACCAAACTTACTGTCATGTTTTCCATTTCATCATATACACTGATTTGACATCATAACTAGTGTCTCACAAAGTTATGCCTAATGTCTTTTAGTTGATAAGGATGATTAAAACTGTTATACATTGATTAAAAATTGGTCCAAAGACATATTGACAACAGGTGAAGAACTTATAACAGTTTCTGTTAGTGAGAGCACATTTTTTATGGTACCCACACAGGCTCACAGAGGAAAAACAATAGTTGCCGTAGTGTTTGACAAGACAGGGTTTTGGCTTGGCCACTGACAAGATAGGTATAACTGAAGATACCCACATCCAGAGGTGAAAGTGCAGCAACCAAGTCATACAGCAGCCTCACAGTTCATGGCATGGTTATTTTATACATGACATCTTTGTGTTATACGTTCCTCTTGTTTGACGACCCAATTTTACAGTTTCATTAAATATTACAATACATTGTGTAGTACAGTTTTAACAATTCTACAACTAGGATTAAACTCAAAGTTTTTAATATTCTATAAATCCAGCAACTCAAAATGTTCCATTCAGAAATCATGCTACGTTCTTTTCATGGTCCTTGTGTCTTTTACACAGTACTGGAGCAACAGCTTTAATGTGTTGAGTGTCTCTTTTGGACTCTTTCTCATGTGAATTCAGATGTAAAAGTCTATGTCAGGTTTGGTTCTTCATTGAAAAATTCCTTCTTAAAGTAATTGCTAGTTTGGCAGAATATTTGAGATCATAAATAATGTGGCACCTTTATTTTAGACTGTAAAATACCCTCTCTTTTATTAATCAAACAACATTAAACATGTAAAAAACAGCACTTTTAGTAAGCAATCGTTAATTCTTCAATACAGGTTGCTTAGGGTACACTCAACCAGAAGAACAGCATTTGAGTTGCTTCTGGCTCAGAATGTATCACGTTTCATTTGCTAATTAACCCAGGCTACAGGGCAAGACACTCCTCCTAAAACACACATTGGCTTTTAAGTCATTTACATTCTTGCTTATTGACAAATCAACCAATAAACCAGTAAACCAATTAGTTTTTCAAGATATTTTTTCTTCATAGCCAATTGAATCAAAAGCATAGAATTGGAATAAAATTTTTTAAATTTAGTAATTTGGTAATTTAACAAAGTTGCATAAAAAAATGAAGAAGATATTAAAACTTAAGGTCACATCACCCACCTCTACCTTACATATGGCTGTCCTGCTTTTTTAGCCTGTGATATTCTTAATAACTTGTTACATATGTCTGTTTTTGGTGTTTTGGTGTTTCTGTTTTTGCCTATGTATGTCTTTGGGACTTCACCATGTGAAATAAAAAGCCTTGAAAATCACACTTTATTGTGAAATCTAGCCTGAATCTAAGCCTTGAATGAGACCCTCCGTAACTGGGAATATCAAAGCTCACTTCAATTTCCCAGAGTCCCACAGACTGCAGACCTTCCAAGGACCCATGATTTCACAAGGTCCAAAGAATGCAGCTCTGCCCCCACATCACTCTTTCTGAACTCCTCAAAGCAGGTGGCAAAATAAGTATTTACTGAGAAGAAATTGTAATAGTTTTGCTAGAGGAGTCTGTACCTCACTGGCTTGGTCCCTAATGAAGACAGAAAGAAAGAGAGACACAAACAAACAAACAGTACAACAATAACAATTACAATAGGGTCCTTGCCCTCCAGGCAAGGACACCTCCAGCAACATGCCTTACGGGCTTGGTCCCTAATAACAGCATTTCTTAACCAGTAGCATCAGAAAATTTGCCTACTGCAAGCCCACTCTGAAAACATAGGAATAGCGTGTATTATTATTAGGAACTGAGCCTGGAAGTCAAGGACTCCTTGCATGACGGGGACCCTGTTGTTATTAGAGACCAAGCCCGTAAGGGTTGCTAGAGGAGTCCTTGCCTGGAGGGCAAGTTCGATAAAATGTTCAATAAAATGTAAAAACTAAAATTCAATTCAAATTCGAAAATCGATAAAATGTAAAAACCAACTGCCTAAGTGCTAAAATGTGCTCTGAAGCACTACCTAGGCGCACTAAAAGAGCCACCACAGCCCTCAGGAATGTCACAGAGAGATCAAACCAAAGCCGAATTGTTTGACTCACCAAGTCCTACAAATCACATGCAGACACCCCTGAACCAAATCTGACAGAAGTCCCCATTTTGCATTTCAAAATAAAATTTCTGCCCCAAATTTGGCCTCACACATCATATCGGCTTCAAATGACTAAGAACACACTGCCAATGAAAAGCTCTGTATAACTTTTTAATTTCTCAAACGGTTAGAACTTTATAAGCTTTTAAAGTTTGAGTCTCAAATCAATGTTGTCTGCCTCTTCCTAACTGCCGTCCTGAATGGGGAAAAAATGAGCCTATGTCAACCTGAGGCGCCTCTAAAATATAGATCTGAGTGCTTTTAAACATGCACTGATCAAAAGATAACAAAATTTTCTACCTAGATACTAATAGTTTGTGTAAGATTTGGCCAAAGTTGTGGGATCTGTAAGGAGGATTTTCTCAAATTTTTTATTTAAATTCTCACCTTCTGCACCCTAGCAGTAATGTGATTCACTACAAGGCACTGGAAGATTCCGCATTACACACCCATTATAAAATCTGAGGAGGAGCAAAAAAGAGCTTTAAAACTAAAACTGTAATATCTAATAATAACTGTAATTATGAGATTTATAGGTCATAATCTTTTGACTTATTTAGAATTTGAATCAAGTATGGAGCTGAAACTATGTTAAAGCAGAACACCCTCAAAAAGGTGTGGGTTTTATGACTCTCTCCATTGATATGACTTTATATTTCTCCGTCTGCATATATGACTGACACACAGCTGCCAATACACATGTTTATCAAACTTTGATCAGCTCACACCTCATTCCCAGACTGTCAAAATATAAAACCCACAACATTTTTAAAATAAAAGCTCCGGGCCGCTGTTTAGCTCCCTTGGTAGCGTATGCGGTCCAATTAAGGGGAGGCTCAGTCCTCCGCGCAGCGGTCGCGAGATCGATTCCGGCTCCCGACCCTTTGCTGCATGTCACCACCCCCTCTCTATCTATCTCCCAGTTTCACCTCTGTCCTATCAAAAAAGGCTGAAAAAGCCCGAAAAATATTTTAAAAAATAAATAAATAAATAAAAAATAAAAGCTCCTATTTTAAAAAAGACCCTTAAAACCTTTAAAATTGATGTTTTTCCATCATAAATGTACTAGATGCTGTGGCTGCACCAATTTAACAGGCCAGAGTGCAAGTCCCTACCAGCGCTAAACAGCAACCCCCACGGCACATTTCACTGACATGCATGAAACTCATTTTTTATGATTAGAACGTGTTGTTTTTTTTGACAAACTTGTCCTAGGGTATCTCGAAAGATCAGGCTATCGTTTAAGGGTGCAACCGATATGTGGCAACGCTTTTTGATATCTCGCCATGAAAAATGAATGTCATGAATGAATAGTTTTAACTTTTGTTTTAAAGGTCCAATTTTGCACCAACTTCATGTGTTTGATAAGAGTCCTGCCCACAACACATCTCCATGACAATATTTGGTCATACTCATAGCACCACCTACCGGCTGCAGGAATGACTCTTTCTAAACAACTTGAAATCATCTGGGCACACCTTAGATTTTAGTGATAAAAGTTATCAAGAGCTTTTGTTGTCATAGACAATGTGGTGTTGGCTGGGCAGCCATTTTTAACGTTTCACCTTAACAAATGAAATTGACATTGCGTTATACTGAGTTAATATTGAGTGTTGTTAAAGAAAAAAGTGATGTTACATAGTGGTAAACATTCCCCTGACCCAACTTTTTTGGAATGTGTTGCAGGCATCAAATTCAAAATGGGTATATATTTCCAAAAACATTAAGTTTATCAGTTAAAACATTAAATACCTTGTCTTTGTACTTTGTTCAATTAAATATAGACCCAAAAGGAATTGCAAATCATTTTATTCTGTTCTTATTTACATGTTACATTTGAATCAGGTTTTGTACTTATCATTTAAGTTTAAGATTGATAGTAAGTATATTTATGAGACTGAATTAATAATTTGGCCCTCAATTCTCTGTTTACAGGCTGTGCTTTTAGGCAGATTTAATGTCAGTAAACTTCTATTACTTAATGTAATTGTAATCATTTCTAATACAAAATATAATAATACAATGGAGGAAATAATTATTTGATCTCTAACTGATTTTGTAAGTTCACCCACTGACAAAAAAATTAACGGTCTATAATTTTAATGGTAGGTTTATTTTAACAGTGAGAGACAGAATATCAAAAAGAAAACCCTGGAAATCACATTAAACAAAAGATTTAAATTATTTTGTAACTCTTGTCAGTGGGCAAACTTACAAAATCAGTTAGGGATCAAATAATTATTTCCTCCACTGTAAATTGTGCGACCAAAATCCCCTACGTCATTGTTAAAGTATGTTTCTCAAGAGTAATATCTTTTGTCTTTCTGCAGAGTCACTTAACATGTATCAGTCTGTGTACCGGGGACCATTAGGTACTACTATGCTGTTACCCATGATTTGATCATTTTTTAAAGAAGTAAATAGGAATAAAAGAATTATGATCTGATAAACCAAACTGAGAAAGAAAATGAACTTTGTAGCTACCAGAAGGGTTGAATTAAAATGTTCCATGGTATTTTTTCTTCCTTTTGAGATGTGCTTATACTGTTGAAATTTAGATTACACAGTTCTAAGATCTGTTGGATTAAAATCACTAGTAACAATAAAAACACCATCTGGCTGTTATTTCATCTGAATACTAATGATTTAAGTTCCTTGTGAGTAATTATATATTAATATATTATGTATTATATATCATTACAAATTATAAATAAAATATAACATTACATAATATAATAAATGATATAATAAAAAAATTACAATTTTATTATAGTATGATTATGTATGTTGTTAGGTCATTACACATGAGCACCTTGAAAGAGATTGTCTTACGCAAATCAAGTAAGGGTTGCGACCTTTTACGAGAATTAAGTACCTACCAGATACTTAGGTTGTGCTGATTATGTCATATTGCTCTTTACTTACCACTGCATTTATTTTGTTTTATTATACTGACCAGAAGATTGTCCAACAAAATGACTGTTGTTTAGAACAGTATGAATCACTTTTGGCATAGTGGCATTATTTTTTCTATAACAGAGCCAGCAGAAAAGTCAAAAATCAAGGTAAATCACTTCTTTCTACCAGTCAGGCTTATTACAGGTTGTGGCACTATAAACATATATATAGCCTTTGACATTCTTGCAGGGTAACAAATTAAGTAGCTTAAATCATATAAGTTGATAATTATGTACAAATAAATCAGAAATATTATTAATGAATCAAAGTAGCACCCTCTATAATGATTTCAATACGTGCACCCATTGGCCATTAATTCATGATCAGTTAGGTAACAATGACAGATTTATGACACAAGCCTATAAACAGTTATAAATTATGGTCATTATTTAGTCTTTTTTATTTACTTTTTTCAAAATCAACAGATGTGGTAAACACGCAACAAAACATGCAAATTTTACCTTGAAAGTGAGCTGTCTGTGTTTCCAGCTCTTGACTCTCTTGTTCAGTTTTTAATGAAAAGCAGATGCTTTTGTATGCTAAAATTCATTTCAAGTCTTAATTCAAGCACAACACAACACAAGCAAAATGTTTACCAAATTTAGATATCATTGGTTATTAAAGAACAACCTCACAAAGGTCAGCAGGGTTAGCGCAAGATTGATAATAAAACAAGGTAAATACACTCATTGCTGTCTTTTTTTTACTATATATTGTGAACAACTGTAGATGAGTTGTACTTATACTACCAATAATGGGCCTTTTAGTATGTCAATACTTAGCATCTCAAGTCATTAAGATTGTTCAGGGCTAAAGGTCAGTCTGACGTGCCGGAAGTGTTCCTGCAGGAGCAGAAACTGGTCTCATAAATACGAGATCTTTTCTTGTAATTATGAGACAACTTGTCAATTGTTTTTATTATTCATCTATTGATGACAGAGAGAGGACAAAGAGTAATGCTAAGGTTAAGTAGGCCTAATTAATTAAGTGGTCTTACTTTAGTATCATGATTTGAGCTGTTGACCTATGGTTAGCTCTTTGTAAATTTAACTGTCAGCTGCTGACTCACTTGCAAGCAGGCAAACTATAGTACCCTTAACATTTATTTAAGAACTGTGTGTGCAACACAAAACATGCAGTTCATGGTAGTACTGTGAAATGTGTCCTCAATTAAAACAGACAAGCTAACTGCCAATATTTGTATAGAAATTTACAGAAAGACCAACAGTCCAAACTAGATTACATGGCCGTTGTGGTGCAGACTGTCCCTGTTGCAAGCCAGGTTGGAATTTGACCCTTGGGTTCAGAAGGACAGGAGAATTATTCAAATAACTTATAGATATTTAAATGTTGATAACATTTATTTAGTTTAGTTTTAACAAAATGTTATGTTGAATGAGTTGAATTATATGTATATGTAACATTTTTTGACTTAAAGAGGGGTGAAAAAAAGTGGGGAAGGGCGAAATAGTAATTTATACATGGAATTAAAGGTGGTATTTACCATGTTTAGATGGAGAAGATCCAATGTTTTGTAAAGGAAACAACTGCATGCTTTTTTTGCCCCCCTCCAAGCATTATTTTCCTTTCAGTATGACTGCTGCTTGAGGCTGTAGTAGGAAAGAATGCAATGACACTTGCTAAGTCTAAAATGCATAGGAACAGGACATTTCAGGGTTTTAAGTAAGGTTAATGGATCATTGTGTATTGCTGTCAAGAACCTATGACAAATCAGGCAGGCCTAATCTAAACTAGCTGTCAGCAAAGAAAGGTCATTCACTAGTGGCTCAGCTGCCCCGTGGTAAATGGAGTAGCCCTCTCTCATTGATCACTTCTGATTTTGCTATTTGGAAATGATAATTTTCGCTGTCCCACAGTAAACAGGATTAGCTCAGTTAATCACATTTACAGATTAGTTTGTCATTTCTAATTGATCATTCCTTTGATGCTGTTGAATGATCAATGCAAACACACTTACACATGGCAAATCCTCTTTCAAAAAGAGCTTTGATGGCAGAAATAATATTTTAATCCTAGATATTTTAACCTAGGCAGTGAGAGGGTTTTTTTAAGGGAATTGTTGAGGAGATGGATTGCTTTCAGAAAAATTGTGTCTTAGCTCACCCTACCAAATCTCCATATAAATGCTGTTACAGTTTGTCTGTTAGGAAATGTGAAGGTAGCATCTGCCTAATCTGTACTGAATTAATAGCTTCACCTCTGTTAGTGATTTTTCTTTTTCAAAGTGACAGGAACAGTGGTTTTTAAAAATGTCCTTATCAGTTCTTTTTTACAGAAGCCTGCTTAAAGGAAAGCAAAGCCCCCATGTTTTCCTTTATTTGATGGCTTCCCTTTTACCTCTTTGTGTCAAAGTGTGTGGTAACAATGGCAACATGATCGCAGGTCCTACTCATCTGTGTATTCTTTACGAATGACGTAGTTGGTTGGCGTTTATACTGCTAGCCTACTCCTAGCCTAGTCTGTATCTGGGAGGGCAACCTCTATGGCTTAGCTGCCCTTTAAAACAAACAGTCTTGAACAAGGACTCGAAAGTCTATGCTCTTTATGTGCAGGATAATGTCCCCACTACCTATTTGTCAATTAAATGACTTTTGTATATATTTGTTCTGGTCTTGCTGGAAGTATACTACAATAATCACATTGTTCTGAAAACAGGAACTGGATTTCAGTGGTGAAAACACCAAAGAGGGCCCACTTTTTTGTGTGTGAGGCATCTTATCTACTTCTCTCTCAAGTAAACTGCCTTTGTTTCCTATTTAAAAGCTAAAACTTTACTGTAACTAGAGCTGCAGTTCCACAGATTACAAAATGTTGAAAAGAATTAATATTAAGAGCCCTAGTTACAGCTTGACTTTTGTTGGGTCACAGAGGGCTCCAACTATGTTGGGCTTAATAATTTGGGATTGGCTATCTAAAATAACTAAAAGTAAAGTTAGTAATAGGATT
>JAPZDV010021058.1:0-20588 GCA_029814665.1 Acanthurus lineatus | reverse complement strand
CTGAGTTGCTGTGGTTCCCAATCGCTTCCACTTTGTTATAATACAACTGACAGTTGACTGTGGAATATTTAGGAGTGAGGAAATTTCACAATTGGACTTGTTGCACAAGTGGCATCCTATCACAGTACCACAATGGAAATCACTGAGCTCCTGAGAGCGACCCATTCTTTCACAATGTTTGGAGAAACAGTCTGCATGCCTAGGTGCTTGATTTTATTATATTTTATATATATTTAGAAATTTTGCATTATATATCTTCCCATCCAGCTAGTTTGGACATTTTAGCCTGGAAGAGTGTGCAAATTTGTGTGATGAAACAGGTGAAAAGTGTATATAGATGTACTGCTAAAAACAGCACTTAAGAATGGCAACATTTTGCATCAAGATCAGTTTATATTAGTAGTAATAGTAAATGAATATGCACTGCCTACTAGCAACAGGAGTAGTCTGGTATCCAACAGTAGCTCCATAGTAGTGAAACAAACTAGTTTATTATTTGTGGTGTAGCCTACCATCTACATTTTTTACTTTATCTGCCAGAGGGTTTGTGAATTGTTATAAACAGTGAGAACTTATTTTGCTTTTAACTGTCAATTACCAAGCTAGTGAGTTATTGTGTCTGACTAACACTAGCTTGTCCTCAAGGGCCGGTTGTATCAACTGGTCTTAACTAAAACTGGTCGAAACTCCTGAGTCGGTTTTAGTAATGACTAGTCTTGAGAGTGGATCCTAAGTTGGTTGCACCAACAGAGCTAAAGCCTACTCTTAACTATGCCTGGTTTTAGCAATGCGCTTTCATGTGAACAGCGCCGTTACTATGGCAATCACCAAGCAGCATGCTTTGCTAGGATACCGCTACATGTCTTGTTAAATTCTGTTCTTTCGCTACAGGTACGGAAATGTAAAGAAAATGCAAATTAAATTTCAGGAATGTAGAAATTAGAAAACTAATATCTGTGACTTATTAAATGCTTTTTCTAAAATGCTAAAATAGCATTTTATAGGTTATGTTGATAAAATAATCACAAAGTACTCTCATTTATGTTAGCTGCAAAAGAGTAGGTGATTAAGCTGGTTATTGGCTGACACAAATTGCAAGGTCGTTCACAGCTCTTTAGCAAGCACAAACATGTCTCTTTTGCAGAATCAAAACATCTTTATCAGCTTCTCTTCATGTCCCATGGATTGCTTCTGTCCCTCATAACTCTCTCGCGTCTAAATGCCCGCTTGTTGTATAATGTGTTAACTAGACACACCATCATTAACAGTTTTAAGTAGAAGTGTCTAATGTTTTTTGCTATAGTGATGGCCTAGATTTGGACTTTACGCCTCCTCCTGACCAGGCGTTACTGATTTACGACTGGTCTTGGTGAGATGAAGCCCTGTTAGCGCAATGGGCGTAACTGCCAGATCGGACTTGGAACGCCAAGTTACGACCAGTTTGAAGACAAGTTGGTGCAACATGCCTCAGTTGATTAGCATGCTAGCAGTGAGTTTTCCATCGAAAGTAGTCTACTAACAAGCCCTCTGTGAGTGTGCCAAGCTTTAAGCACCAGTTATCTTACAAGGACTGTACCACTTTTTGGTGTGTCTGTGTCTTAGTAATGACAGCTCAAACTTGAACTTTGTTTAAAACAGATGTGATATTGCTTATTATGTGAACACATAAGCAAACCACAAGCTAACATTTTTTTAAAAATTAGGTGAGAATTTCCAGAATATTCCAGGATCCCAGGATCTTTATGCGACTTTGATGTTATTTGCACAATGTACAGAGATAAGGGTAATTTCTAATAACATCTACAGAACAGATAACATCTACAGAATTTTTATCTACAGATGAAAGGCTTAGAGAGGTGCTAAAACATCGAGTCTGAATGTTGTTTTCAGAGTGAGTTTCAGATTTCTGAAATGATGGTTATCTTATTCCGGATTGCGGATGCACACAATGACATTGCACGCAATATCAAGTAGTCCGGTTACCATTAGATCACATTTCCAATTTTAGATTTCCCAAGTAACATGATGGACACTTAAAATAAGAAGCAGTGACAGATGATTTGGGTTTTGCTATTAAAGGGTAAGTATGTTGTATTTTATTAGTGGGTTAAGCAGTCATGTTAATATAGATGCCATGCTCATCTCCTGGTGCCGGGCTGATCTCCTCAAAAGCACAGTGGAAGTGCCTGAGTAGTTTTGTTCTATCCATCCATAGGAAGAGGAGAAAAGAAGAAGAGTGTCTGGGCAATGTGAGGTATGGAAATTTCCTAAATTGACCCTGGGCCAAAAACCTGTACCTCAGGAACCTTGAGAGCAGGTAGTCTGGTAGAGGTTGGGCAATCTGGTGGAGGAAGATCCATAAGGGGCCTTCTGGACATCCTCTGGCAAGATTGTGAGACCTCAAATGAGAAGAAATATTGCTCACAGTTGGTGGTCTTCGGAGTATATGGCATGGATTTTAATGATGTGAGTAAAGAAAACTGGATGAAGTTGAAGTGCTCATCTCATCCTCCTTTAAGTCCTCCTTTGGCTGCTCTCCCTCTCTAGGTTTTGGTGCCTTTGCCTCTTACATTCCCCATATCCTATTCAGCCTCTTTTTCTCTTAAAATGAATCTCTTTCCTCTGCAGTCGTTCTATTTTTTCCCTTAATTGTCTCCTCTTTCCATTTTCTCCTCCCCTTCACCTCCTTCTTCTGCCACATAGTTGCTGGCTTTGACTGGCTTAAGATCACAGTCCTTGTCAGTGCTGCCTTGGTGGTTGATACTAAGGTGTTTTTTAGGTTTCCGTGTCACAGCAGAGATGATGGACATTTGTAGACAGTCCATAGCATTCAGGTCTTTCTAGAGAATTAAAGAGAGCTGGCAAGTTCAAATTCAGTCAAATACACATGTTCACACCATACTTATATATATATTCCAGAATCTGTGGTCCTTTTCGATTTAATACGGGAAAGAGAGACCTTGCTTACCTTTGATTTAAGTGAATCACTAATTGCGGAATCTGTTTAAAGAAATGAGATGTGTATTAAAACCATGTCTCCCCTGGACAAGTGGTGATAGTAATAATGTAATGGTGGTAATGGTACTAATGGTACAAAAGATGTTATAACTGGCTAAAGACAGCACACATAATGGTACAGCAACCTTTTTAAGGAGAAGTCTAGCCAATATTTGACTTTTAAAAGAGGCAAAAAACTGCAGCCTTTTCTGTTTTTACTTTAAATTGCACAAATGGATGAGGTTCACCTTTAACATTACCAGGACAGGGGAATAATGGTATATTGGTGGGAAACCAAGACTGATAAACAGAAAATATATGGGTAAATAAAATCAAAGTGCAATATGAATAGAAACACCAAACACACAAGGAAGAAGACACGATCCTACCCGAAAGGCTGATCCACTATCTCTGCTAGAGCAGCAGTGCAGGAAAGTCCAGGAAAAAAGGAGAAATTTAGAAAAAGTATGAAAAGCTATGAATATATACAGATGGAAACATATCATCTAGGGAAGTACAGAGATCTAATAGAATGATACTAAGTTCAGTCTCACTTATGCAGGCCACCAACTGGTAGCAGTAGGAGTATGGAATATAGAAAGAAGCAACTTAACAATAAAGTTTTCATTGGCATCAGTCATCCTTGTAAGAAGCTGTTTCCCTCTGAGGTCTATAAAAAACTGTTTTCTTTTTGTTTTTGTTCTTGTTCTGTTGTTGTTTTTGTTTGGTCAGTGCAAACTAGCAAGATTATAGTTGTAGTCCATTCATACTACACTACCCTTGATTTACATGAGCATAATCAACAGTGTTTTGTTACAGTGTTGATAAACAGCAGATGTAGAGGTAATGCATTCTTGGTCTTGGGTCTATATTCAGAACAAAACAGGAGTTTCAACAATCACTGCAGATTTTCAGAGGTATGGGAGTGTCAGCCCAATTGCAATGGAAAATCTCTCATGGTGGGGTCAGTCAGTCTGGATGGGAGAATCTGCATTTTCAGCGCAGCTCTTAATTTGGTCTTACATGGGTCAATAAGCATAAAACATCAAAATGCCTATCTAATGCTAGAATTGATGGCTGCATTTCACAGTTTTCATAACTTTATAGAACCAACAAAAATTTTAGTGATTAAAAAAAATGCAGCAACCAGGTGCACAGAGGTGAGAAAGTAGGGTAACTGCTACTAACTGCTGTTGTGCAGTAACAATTTGTGGATGTGTGATTTATCTAAAATATATCTGGTAACTCAAGCATTCATAACTCAAGCAAGCATCTTAGTTCTGGGCCAGCCCTGATTTATCCCTTTTACGAGCCTGAAAAGGTCTGGCATTGTTTACATTCAATAATGCTAAATTTTACAATACTAACTTGAGAGGGAGAGAAAGGTAGAGCTCATGTGGACAAGAGAGTGAGAGTTTGGTGTCAGTATGAACAGAAGTGTAAGTGCGATACAAAAAGTATTGAGTAAGTAAATGAGATGATTGATCATTATGACATGTTATGACTTAAGTGTTGAATTAAAATTCTTCCTCACCTGATGCCCCTCCTGACATGCCTTGCCTACCAATGTTAGATAGCAGATGGCCAATGTTGGGCATAGGCTGCATGTCCTGTGTATCCTCTGGTGCCTATGAACACACATTTGCGCACATCCAGAAATACACAATGGTGCCCAGAACAAAGGTACATATGAGGATACCGGTGTACAAAACTGTGCCTATATTTATGACACTCTCAGTTTTTTGAACTAACAAAGCCACTGCTGTGGTCTGAAGCCTTGTTCATACTGCAGGGAAATCCATTTGTTTCTCAATTAGATCCTGAGGCTCTACTGTCTACATGGGTTGCTGTGGTAATGACTCTGGTGATGTGGGGTGGTGACGTGGAATACCAACAAAGAAGCATGAGGGCAAGAAAAAGGAGATACAACATCTTGCCATCCAAGTACTTGCCCTATCAAGAAGCGCTGCTAAACTCCACCGCCGCATCAGATAGACATATCAACAGAGGAGACTGATTTAAATTGTGATCTTTCAAGCTGCATGCATTGGTGTTATTACGCCAAAATTTGAGTCTTTGCACTTCTGTCTCTGTCTTAATGACAGTAGTGGTTGTGTGACGCGCTGCAAAAGCCGCTCTAGTATCTGATTTGAATGACCAGAGCATCTGGACTAGGGACGCATCTACAGAAATCAGATTTGAACCATATTTCAATATGTGGTTTGGATTTGACTTGCAAAAAATCAGATTTTTATGTAGTTATTGCTGTTCAGACTTCATAAAATTTGTCTGGAAATGACAAATATCGGATCTGGGGCTGGCAGTGAGAACAAGGCTTAAGATACCTTCTCTTCCATATCAGACTCTCCATTACTGAAGAACCAGTCATGCTGTTGAAGCAAAAAACACATCATTAGATGATGCTTGGACAAACAAATGAAGAGAGGAGAATGGTGCATAATTTCTTTTTTTGGGAGGGAGCCACAATTGTTTCTCACATGTAGAATAAGCGTCTCCAAAATTTTGTAGCGGTCAGGCATGTGGGTGACCATATTGATCATATTGTCTTCTGACATCCTTACCAGCGTGGGACCAAACACCAGAGCCAGGTTTCTTGGCTCCATCTAGAAATAATATAGTGATGGTCATGTGTGGCTCCTGTAGTGAACAGTTTGTTTGGACACAAATACCAAACTGCTACTGTAAGTAGTTTAGGTACCTTATTCTTTGCAGAGTGATCTGCAACCCTTTTAAGGTGGCCCAACAGAAACCTAAGGGTATGATAATAGTGATCTGGGAGGTCATGGATCTGGAAAAAGCAACAAGATAAAAAGGAGAAGTAAGTAATATAACAATGTAGATTAGATTTTATAATTTATTTATGGCAAACATACTACCCTAAATTCTGCTGTTCCTTGACACATACCAGTTTTTTCAAGGTCTTTAGTCTGTCCTCTGCATCTTCAATACGGTTTGCATCAATAAAATCATTGTATTTGTCTGTAAACAGAGTAGGCTTATGATTACCATACAAGGAAATGGCTGTATTACAAAAAGATAAAGATTTAGGCATAAAGTACTATTTCTGATTTGTAAACAACTTGCATAATAAAAAACTTAAATGTGATTAATGCTACACTTTATAATAATGTAGAAAGAAATAGACGCACCATCTGTAAACAGTGGCTCAGGCAGCTTTCGGAAGAAGGATTTGAGCAGGCTGCTTATTACATTCAGGTCCTGCCATCTCTGTGGATCGAGACAATGGTGAAAATAAACTCTTAAAGTATGACTCCAGCCAAGAAAAAAATTGCTTTTGAAATAATAGCTTTTTAATTCTATATGATATGTTGGTGTAACTATGTACAGTATGCTGTGCACCTCCTCAGCAGTGTTGATGTCCATGCCCTTGTTGAGATGCTCTTGCAGGTTGGACACCATGGTGTTATTTCCTGGCACCCGATAGATACCGGTGTACTCTAAACCTCTTGTCTCCACCATGCCACAGCACATCTCCACAATCAGTGGGACGAACTATGAACATATGAACTGTGAATATATATATATATATATATATATATATATATATATCGTTTACAATCAATATGGAATCGTGTACAAGAAAATCTGAAGGCTTACTTCATGATTGACAGCAGGCTGACAGTCCTCCAGTCGCACACCAAAAGCCTTTGCACTGCCTGCCTTCTTGGCCTTTCTCATGATGTTGATTCCCCATGGTGCTTTGTTGTCATGTAATTGCACACACATATGACACACATTTAAATCAACGTTCATATCAAAAAATCTGTAAACTCTTCCCCTCTGCTGGTACTGATTTATTCTTAAACAAGGTAACCTTAAAGACAGCAGTGAAACCAAATATATATTTAGACTGTTTTTCAACAATAACCTTCATCAATTAATGTCAAATATCTCTTCATCCAAACCATCCACTTTTTCCCTCAATCTCATCCCAACTAGGCTACTCAAAGAAGCTTTGCCTCTACTAAGCACTTCTCTACAAGATATGATAAATCTGTCTTTGTCAATATGGAATGTACCCCAGTCATTTCAATTAGCTGTGATAAAACCTTTAATTAAAAGGCCACCTCTTAATCCTGAAGTCTTAGTTAACTACAGACCTATATCTAATCTTTCTTTTCTCTTCAAGATTCTGGAGAAAGCTGTCGCTAATCATTTGTGTGACCTTCTGCATAACCACAGCTTATATGAGGAATTTCAGTCAGGCTTTAGAGGACACCATAGCACAAAGACTGCACTGGTCAAAATAACTAATGCCCTTCTATTAGCATCAGACAAAAGAATTATCTCTGTCTTCCTTTCTCTGTCTATTTCACACCCAACCTCTTTCTCTCTCTTGTTCTCTTTCTCCTTCTTAATCTGACTGGTTCTTTCAGATGACCACTCACCTCTGAGCCCGAATCTGTACCAAGGTTTCTGCCTTTTAAAAGAAACATTTCCTTGCCAAGTGATTGCTCAAATTAAAATTTTTAAGTTATTTTAAACTGCTGGCTCTCTGCCTGCTTTTAGATACACAAGGCTGTGCCTCACCTCCTTTAACAAAACGCAAACAACTTTGTTGTTGTAAATATAAAAAATATCATAGCAGCTCATCTATGTATTAGAAGTTCAGTGGTTCAGTCCGTGGATCTTCCAGCTTAAATGTCAAAGGTAAAGTAAGACAAAGCAAGCTTATTAATACAGCACCATTTACACAAGATGATTCAAAGTGCTTTAAAAGTGCATAGAAATTTATTAAAATGAGACCTCAAGAAGGTTGTCGACTCCACCTTTGCTCTGCTTGTAGTGCAGGATGATTTAGGGCTTTTTGCCTTTGTTGTTGCTTACAGTGGTCACCCTATTTTCACCAACATTTCTTCTTTTTTTGGCAGTAAGACTCGAGTGTATGTGTCTTGGTAAAGAAAACTTTGATTAGAATGAAACTGCCAATAGTACAGGTTTCATTCCATCACTGAGACATGAACTGTGTACCACTGAAAAGCTTGGGATGGGGCATCCACCAATGATGGTCGGAGTTGTGTTCTTGGATGTCCCATCTCAAGCTTAGGGGTAGCCAGTGGTGCATTACATTCAATGTGATGGAAATGCCCTGGCCTGACTGCACCATGTTCCCCCTCATGAGTGTCCATGGTTAACAGTCCACAAAGGAGCTCTCTTCCCCTCTACGAGGATTTGTTTGGTTCCAGAGACAGAATGAAACTTGCAGCCTTCGGCTCACAGAGATTATGGCATTTACCTCACATTTTTAAACTCTGGCCACTTTCACATGAAAATACAAAATTGTATTAAATGCATTAAACAAAATAAGAAAAAGTATAGCCTAACAGGTCCCTTTAACTATTATTGAGAATTGATTTGATTTTACTATGATTAATGTGTTTCCTGAACTGTTTCTGTCTTTTGCACTTAGCCACCACTGAATTGAGTAACCAGATTTCTGCGTATTTATTCCTTTGTGCATTCATTAAAGGCCTGCAAGATCATTGTGACATTAATAGGCCCAGTCAAGTCAGTAAATCCTATGTGTGCATTTCACATTTCCAGGGTCACAACTGTTCATAGGATTCACTGCTGGCACTGTGTTGGCAGACAAGTTGATCACTTTGGATGAGCTTACTTAACCCTAATGCACAGCCAAAGGAAATGTTCTGTTTTTGTGAGAAATTAATAAAAATGTTCTGGAATTAACAATATTGTTTTCTATATTTTTGGTGTTTAGAGTTGCTTAGCCTTACTTAATGAGTTGCTGATAGCTTTGCCACAATTTTATGCCCTAACTTTGAGAATAACAACAGAGCTATGTTGGTTACATGACTTGGAACATTTAACTGACTATTATTAAACTTTTGATATTCGGTGAATTAGCCCTCAATAGTTTGTGATCTTGAAACTTTGTAAATTTAAAATCTTTAAAGTTAAAAAACAAACATGAACAGACATGGGTCATTCAGAGTGTTTGTATATTTTTGCAAGGATAAA
Organism: Acanthurus lineatus; assembly: GCA_029814665.1. Lineage (NCBI taxonomy): Eukaryota > Metazoa > Chordata > Actinopteri > Acanthuriformes > Acanthuridae > Acanthurus > Acanthurus lineatus. The sequence goes on along the minus strand of JAPZDV010021058.1, from coordinate 11,570 downwards.
AGTAGCTTTTTTAGTTATTGTTTTTAACTTTTACCTCCTATAAGATAAGATAAGATAAGATAAGATAAGATAAGATAAGATAAGATAAGATAAGATAAGATAAGATAAGCAAGTCGACAGTAAAAGACATAATGTAAAAGAGCAGTTAAGAGTTATAACTGTTAATGTTGCATAAAACCTACTAGTCCTCCTTCCCCTAGTCATGCTAATTAACCTTTATCTGTTTCAAACTGGGCAATGTTGGGCAAACAGAAATATTTTGTGGTGCAGGTAAGGTACAGTTAGGTCCAGTTGTGATTATTGGATTGTTGATTGTTGCTGAAATGCATCCATGCTGTGGCCCACATGTGGCTGACAAACAGAAGTGGCACCGTTCCATGTTGTTTGTGGGCCGGATAATGGCCAGAACAAAAGTATGCTGTAGCCAAGGTCAGTTCTGTTCTGTTTTATTTGGTCTGTTCTTGGCTAATATGTGGCCATGGAGCAGGAGCATCCAAGACTCCACACCCAGAGAGCCGCAGCAGCCACAGGACACAACATGGGCCCAGAAACTGGGAAGGGAAGTGCCAACGCCATTCCCCAGAGGAGTGGGAGACCCTAACCCTAAGGCCCACCTGTCATTTCTACACATATTATTTGGCGATCCTACAGAATTTGATGATAAATGCTGTCAGGTAAAGTGTAGAGAGTACTTGTGTCCAAACTGAGGGGCAACATACTCCGAATACTGTATTCATAGACCAATGGCATCACAGCAGCGTGATGAAGGCTATCCCATTTTGTCAGCTCCTTTTAATGGTGATCCTCTACTGCCCAGCCTAACCAAACATGCATTGTTGGAATTTTGTTTTCTTTTTTTGTTTTCCATGAGTGAGTGAGTGAGTGAGTGAGTGGAAAAACAAAACTGAGGCCACTGAATACTCTAATTGTTGATAATAGAGAAACGTTAAGTTATAGCTATATTGTACCATTCCTGCTGCATTAAACTAGGGTAACGTTAACTAACGGAGCGCTAATGCTGCAGGCAAAGTAACATTAACATGCAACTTTTACACGCTTCACTTTCCAACTTCAACAGTCAGTAATCGTCTTGAATCTTAACAAATTTGCAGCTATGTTATATACATTTGACATGATTAATTTCGATGGACTATGGCGAGCTACCTGACTGACAAGTTGTTATCCCGTCTGGTTTCAGACAGATTGCATGACGTTATCACTATTAAATTTCGTGCAAATTGGGCTTTTTCAAACCGAAGTTTATAATGCTTACCGTTTTGTTGAAGGGAATAAGGAGCAAACTTCCCAGTTCATTATGCTGTGCATTAATCATTTGTGTGAATTGCAGCTATTACTTGGCTATTACAGATTACTTGGCAACTGTGTAAGCACTGCTTTGTTTGGGTGAGGGAACAGTGGTCACGCAGTTGAACATCCTCCATAGACGAGACAGTCTCATTTAAAAATGCTCGCTTCAAGCTTTCATGGTACACAGAGGATACAGCCATTGCAGGCAGCATAGACTACATACTTTGGAGGATGTAGCCCCTCAGCTGGGACACAGCTAATGTAATTAAGAAAACAAAACAAAACAAAGCCTCCAGAGGATAGTAAAAATGAAAGGCAGCAAGTATCCTTTCATTTTGTATTAGCCAAAAAAACAAAAGTTGATGATGATATGTAAGACAGGAAGGGCAATCTTCTTTTTGTTTTTTTTCCAGTTGAAGGGACTTCTTTCCCCATCTCTCCCCACTCTCTCCTCTCTCCTCCTCCCTCTCCCCCTCTCTCTCCACCTCATTATCTTCTCCTCTTCCTCTCTCCTTCCTCTTGTCACTCTCCATATGCCTTGTATTAACCTTCTACCAATGCTTGTTGCTAACTTGCCACCTTCCCAAGAGTCTTTTCTGCTTTCTTGCCTCACAGATTCCCCTGGATGATGTTCCTGAACTACTGAGAATAACTGTGCTTTCCACCATGTCCTGTATAGTAAGGTTGGTTGGCCTTTTCATGCAGAGAGGCATTAAAGGCATTGTTGACTTTTATTTATACAGCACTGATAGACAAGCTACCTCCTTATATTTGTAGGTTGCTTGATTGGAATTTGGCTTTCCATTGAACTAACTCAAGCCTCTTACTTACACTTAAAGAGTGAATTCCAATCTTGGAAAGTCTGCCTTTTGATTGCTGTCCTTCCTAGTTTTACACAGTTCAAATCCCTGGCCTGTATTCTTCCATCAAACTGATAGAACTAATTCCCCATTTTGTTTTTGTTTTTTTTTTAAAATCTTTTTTATCCTTGTTTTTATCTTTGTAATTGTTTTAAATGACTTCCTGTTCTCATTTTTCACATTTTTGATCCATAATTTTTACCCTATGTTTTAATCACATGCAGTTTTCACCCCATTTTTTTTAACCCTTCATGAAGCTGCTTACTCTATTGTATGTTACCTTTAAACTCATCTTCGCTGCAAATGAGGGAAACCTCCTTTAAGTATAAATAAAGTATAATTGATTGATTGATCAGTTGATCAGTTGAATGTGTTAATGGCAGAACTTTTACTTCTTGCCTGTAGACCACTTTGGTGAAAGTGTGGTGAAAAAGGTGAAGATCAAGTTTAAAGAACACTGAAAGGGAATTTCATATTAGTCTGAGAATGATTTCTCAAAAAAGGTTGTACTTTTTCTGGGTCAAGAGGGTATAGAACTTGATCCAGCTGCACACAGATCTTGAGGTAATGCCAATGTGGAGGCTAGGACTGGGTCACCGATGGGCATATTTTTTGACGAGCCAGATGGAAGTGAAGCAATTTGAGGGACAGCCACTCACAGTGAGTGCATTCCAGAGTGGACTTAAAGGCTACTTGGGCGTGTTTCAAGCCAAGGCACAATACACACATCAGGTGAGTGTGACTTCTAGAGTTTCATTGGGAACTTCTACTCATGGTGAGTAGGTTTTTGAATTACATGCAACATGGTGTCAAACCCTTTTACTGGGTGTGTATCTTCACCCTCTGTGACACTTAAGTGCTGAGTTCCAGCCAATCCTGGCTGGCAGAATATTGTGTGAGCTTCTGATGAGATTACAAGGAATGCGTTTCAATTGTGTGACAAGAAACAAATGCCATGAAATAAAATGGAATAAAATTTGTCCCTGCGCAGTCAAATATCAGTGGACTGTACTTATGTAACTCTTTTCTTATCTGTTAGATTACTCAAAGTGCTTCTTATGATACAGGTTAGCATTCATCCATTCATGACACATTCACACATTAATGCCAGGTGGCATCTCTACAGAGTGTTAACCTGCTCATTGGGAACTCATACAAATACATTCACACACCGCTGGCTCTTCAACCGGGAACATTTTGGGGTTCAGTAACTGGCTCAAGAATACTTTAACATGGGGAGCAGGGGACTGAGTCACTGACCCTTTGATTAGCAAACAACCTGCTCTACCTCCTAAGCTAAAAGCACCCGCATTTTCCGGTCAGAGTTTGTAAACACACAGTTCAAAATTAGCCTCTTCTCCAGGTGAATCACCATCTTCATGTTAGGATAAGTACAGAAGGTGACTCACAAAAACTCTCTTGGTACTCTCTTAGTTGGTTATAGAGTCCCAAACCAAATAGTCCAGCTTATCATCTGTGGTGTTAGTTCTTTACAGAAACACCAACAGGATTTTGCAACAATTTCTTGAGTTTAACTAAACCTTAATGTTAGTTGTGTGATTAGCTTCCCTGAGTTGAGCCTACTTAAAAATAGTTACATCTTTCATTTAGAGTCAGTGGGCCATACCTGTTTTGCAATGAGAGTTTTAGTAATGGAGTGAGCATTGATGCTCTCCTGTTTGATTTGTTGCTGGATATGCCTTTGCAGCATTCAATTCTAGACCAAGTTCTGTTTTTTTTATGTTTTTGGTCTATCATCAGTGCTTTTCTAGTAAAAGTATTAATAGAGATGGCCTCTGCAGCTGATCCAGTGGCGTTAGGACTTATCCATAGAATGCTGTCTGCAAAATTGATAAAAGAGTGCCCAGAATTTAATGTATTCCCATGTATAATAGCTTGTTCAACTGAAAGATTTAGAGATTTAAAAGATTTAGCCTTTGAAACTTCTTTTCCAGCTCAGCTGACTTCTTAGTCAGTCACTAAGCCAAACAGCTCACAAATTTTCCCCTCCAGTCCTTGTTGTAGCCCCAAGTATTCAGTCACAGACACATTAGAAAGGCTTGTGTTGTTCTGAGGTAACACCAACAGAGTAAGAGGTGATATTAGTGAAAAATATAGAAAGCATGTGTGTATGTGTGTCTGTGTATGTGTGTGTGCGTGTCTGTGTGTCTTTTTCTCAAGAACAGGTTGGCACTTTGCATGGATGTGCCTGCCATTCGTGTATCAACCTGTTTAAGTATGGGTATATGTAGGCATGCATCTTAAAGCACTTAGAGTAGTCAATAGACTTAAACAGAGGCATCAGGCTTTATCTGATGGCTTTCAAGGCTTTAACCTTAAGCTTTCATAGAAATTCAGGGCAATCCAATATGTCTTCTAGACCAAACAACAAGAGCTAGCATTGTTGAAAAGCCAAATAATGCCAAAACACCAATTTATCCATGTTAGCTTTGCTGCTTTTAATCAGTGGTTATTTTGTTGCATATTTCTGGACACAGAGCAGGGTCATTTTTTCTTTACCGGTTCTTGAGGCTTGGTTCACTGAAGTGTCAGTCTTAGCAAGGAGGAAGGGAGGCATCATACGACAGGCTTTGAAGGAAGAGTCCAGTTTATTGCCTGTCAGACTGAACAAAGTTAGAAATTAAAGTTATTTGACAGTAAATTATTTCGGAAAGTGTATTTAATTCATGCTTTTAGTAACTAGAAGGTCTTTTGGCTCTACAGTAATATAATAAATACTCTATGGTTAAAAGTTGCCTTGTTATTTTGGGTTTCTTGAGACTGCATTTAACATTAAGAGAAACTAAACTCCAAAAGGCTAAAAGGCCAGGGCTTTAGTGACTCCTAATTGCACAAAAGGTAAGAGACAGTTGTTATCAAGCGAAGAATTTTTGTTTAATATTATACACCATGCTAACCTTTGTTTTCTGTAGTCATGCAGCTTCTTGTTGATGAGAGCTTGTCTTGAGAAACAAATCTCCTGAAATGGAACAAAAAGATTTTTTTGAAGGAGAGTCATAAGATAAACATGACAGTGTCAAATCTATGACATGAAACCTGACATCAACATGAAGGACTCGTGAATGTTTGCAACTGTTGTCATTAAATCAGTAACGGCCATTTTTAATGTAACGTTGACTTTGTTGGGGATGTCTATGTCTATTTGACTGGGAAGTCTATTTGAAGTTGGTCCAGAGAACTTAACCTGTCATTGAACATGCTGGGGCAGGCCTAATTATCAAACTTAATAAAAAAAACAAAACCAACCAACCAAACAAACCAAAAAACACTCACGATTTGACTTTCTTGACCTCAAATATCATTGTGCAATTTTGGTATTCCATTAAAAATGTCATTAAATGTTTTTTACCCTGTCAAATACCTAAACAAAAGTAACAGACAAGACAATGGATAGTTTTGATACCTTTTTGTAAAACTTTCTTGTATCTTAAAACATACTTCATTGTATTTCAATAACAGCTTCTTCAAACAGAGGCTTCCTACATATTCTTTAACATGTGTTTTTAACCATGTTCAGCTACTGCTGTTTGTATTTATTACTTTGTCAATTGTGATTAAAAACACATCTAATAAATCACAACAAAGATGAACAATATTGATTATTATATATATTTCTTCTCAGGGCATTCTTGTAGTGGCAGACGACTCAATCTGTTGTGGTCACTTAACAAGAGATTGACAAAACAATTTTGTTGGCATCTATTTTTTAGATATCCATTATTGTCTATTATCCATATGTTTGGCACCCTGCAGGTTGTACTACCAGATAAGAAAGAACTATTTATCCTCCTGTTTCAACTCCTCTTCATTTTGTCTGAGGCATTTTTTTCTGCAATAACCAGCCCGAAGAGCAAAAGAACAGTGAATCAGGACAGCAACTCCTTGGTCTTCTTTAATAATTATTAACTAAGCCCATGTCAGTAGCCCCTTTAATACAAATATGAAACTTGCACGATAGTTGTGGCTCTCTAATATTTGATTCCTGGCGCGTACATAATTTGAAAACAAAGACAACGTCTCACAATTTTAAGAGGACAAATGTCAGCAAAAGTAACTGTCTCCAAAAAAGGTTCATGTTTTGCTGCTGTCTCTTTTCCCCGAAGAAGCCTGGTTGAAATAGATCAGTATCTATTATTATTTTGACTGCGTGCATGCTTGTTGCTTGTTGTGTGTAAATGATTTAGAGACTGCCTTTTAAACCCAATTTCTGGCATTCTTGTTGTGCTTTATAGGAGTAAATCAGGCAAACAAGCTATTATTTAAAGAGAAGAGATCAAAATAAACAAAAAATATTATTTATTACACTCTTTCACAAGTAAAAAGTATTGGCTTTTAAACATTTGGTGGGGGAAAGTCAACCTTTTTTCCCAGTCGCTTAGGAAGGGTCAAGAAAAAAATCCAAAATCCTTCAGTGACCCCTCATTATAAATAATGTGCTGTCCTTACACAATAAGAGGCAAAAAAATGGTGTATAAGTAAACAAAAGCCTAAAAAATCCTTATTTAATGTTATTAATGTTATGTCGGCAGGATCACCGTAGTAAGAGGGGGCAGGGACATGTTCTGTTCTGTTATTGAGATTTACACCTTTTCCTTCTTTTCTTTTTTTTCCCTTCTTAGTGTTACGTTTGTTGTGATAGAGCCAAAACAGCAGTGTCCAATCCAGTATTTAACTTTTTTTTTGTGTGGAGTTTTCTGTCAGGAAAACATGGAAGAGGAGCTGCAGGAACTAAGGGAGTTGGTTTTGCAGCTGAGGGCGGACAATGAGCGGCTTCGCCGGGAGTGTGCTGCTTCCCCAGGGGGCTCCAGCGGGGCGTCCTCGGCCTCCCCTGGCCCAGCTGGCCCAGCTGGCCCTGCCCGACCTGCAGTCGCTGCAGCTGCTGTTACAGAACGGTTGGTAGTGATCCCCAGAGACCGCAGGTGTCCAATGTTTAACGGTAGGACAGGTATGGGTATTGCTGAGTGGGTGGAAGAAGTTCAGGCGTGTGTGCGTGCTCGCCATCTTGCTGCTGCAGAGCAAGCATTGTTTATCTTTGACCATTTAGAAGGAGAGGCAAGGGAAGAGATTAAGTTTCGCCCTAGTGATGTACGGAGCGATCCAGCCCGAGTTATTACCATCTTAAAAGAGCTGTATGGGTGCAGTCAGTCATATGTCACCCTACAGCAGGCTTTCTTTTCTAGGCACCAACAGGAAGGGGAGACGCTACAAGAGTTCTCCTTGGCTTTGATGGCTTTGATGGCAAAGGTTGAGCAGCATGTACCCAATGGGATGCCCAATGCTGATGTTCTGCTCAGGGATCAGTTCATAGAACATGTCCTTGATAGCTCTCTCCGTCGGGAGCTTAAGCAGTTAGTTTGTCGCCAGCCCAACATCACCCTGTTAGAGCTGCATAGCGAGGCAATCAGATGGGAGAGGGAAGGTCTTCCAGGTGGTGTTAGGAGTCGTAGCTCTTCACTCCCAACAGCTTATGGTCTCCAGTGTGGAGTGCAAGGCCGTCTCCATCCAGCCCCTCGGGTTGCTTCTCAGGAGCCAGGGTTGGGAGCAGTAATGGATCTCTTGAAGCGTCAGCAGGAACAGCTGAATCAACTTGCCCAGACGGTGGCATCCTTGCAGGCTCCTCCACCGGGCCCGGTGTCTCGCTCTGGCCCTGTCATTTGCAGGAGGTGCCAACAGCGGTTCAATCAAACCCTCCATAACCTCCTGCGTACTCTGCCAGTCTCCCGGAAACGGGAGTAGGCGTCCTGTCTACCACAGGTGCATACCACGCCACATAAGGGCACTGGCGAGTCACCTTTTTATTTGATGTTTGGACAGGAGCCTCGGCTTCCGGTCGATTTCCTCTTGGGTCGAGTTCACGACCCAGTACCTGGTGACGTCCAGGACTGGGTTGCTGAACATCAGGTTCGGCACCAGGTGGCGTTTGAAGGTGCTCGTGAGCGTCTGTTGGCTGCAGCTAGCCGATGTAAGGAGAGACATGACCAGCATGTCCGGGATGCACCTCTGCCTGTGGGTCAGTTGGTGTATTTGAGGGACCATGGTGCCAGAGGTCGACATAAGATCCAGGACCTCTGGAGTTCCGTAGTCCACCAAGTTGAGAGGGCTCCTGTTGGTGAGGGAGCAGTTTACACTGTGGCTCCTGCCGATGACTTGGAGAGAACTCGTAATGTGCACCGAGACATGCTGAAGGCTGTTGTCCAGCCTGAAGCCGCAGCCTCTCTGCCCACAGGGTCATCTTTACCATCTTCACCTCCTTTGGTAACCTCTGACGACGACTCTTTAAGCAGTGACCTTTGGTTGTTGGTGTCTGAGACTTCTGTGCAGCCACCTGCAGCGCCGCAGCTTGCGGTGATCCCTGGTGCTGCATTGGCCCCGGCTGCGTCCAGCTCAGTGGCGCCTGTGGGCCATGGGGTTGCATTACAGCAAACTCGCTCGCCGGCTCCCTCTGTGGCCTCAGCTGACCAGCCAAGCACTAGTCAACAGTCGCTACGTCGAACCACTCGTGCTACGGCTGGGTCTTATTCAAATGTCCATCATCTTCCTCGACAAGCTGGTTCCCAGGGCCGTGAGGCCAATGGAGCCCCAGGCCCAGTTTCTAATTCTCAGACCGCTGTCTTTAGACCTTGGAGTTAGTGGCTGGCTCATGATCCATCGTCGGGCCAATGATGCAAAAGGGGGGGGTAGATGTAGCAGGTGTGCTGTTCCTTGCCCCTCCTAGGGCAGTGCTGTGGTTTCTCTGTCCCACTGATTGCTGGGCGGTGCCACCTAGCTTTTATATACAGGTCTGGTTCCATCCACTCTTGGTTGATTAATTGATTGTAGAAAAAAAAATAATAAAATTATTAAAAATGGTCTGGTGGTATGGCAGTGAATACTTCTGTGTCTTTGCCTGACGGCAGCAGGGTGAACAGGCTGTGGCTGGGGTGGGTGTTGTCTTTTAGGATCCTCTTGGCTCTGCGCAGGCACCTCACCTCCCCGATATCACTGATACTTGGTAGATGGGTACCAATGATGTTTTGGGCTGTTTAAATCACTCGTTGCAGAGACTTCCTGTCCTGGGCCGTGCACATCCCATGCCAGTTTGTGATGTTTCCAGTCAGGATGCTTTCAGTCACCCCTTTGTAAAAGTTAACAAGAACATGGCATGGGAATTTTGCTTTCTTAAGTTTCTTTAAGAAGTACAGCCGTTTCTGTGCTTTTTTAACCACGGCAGAGATATGTGAAGTCCATCACAGGTTCTCTGTTATGTTCATTCAGAGGAACTGAAAACTGCTCACTTGCTCCACCTCGGCTCCACTGATGTAGACAGGTTTGTGTGTCTTTGCCTCCTTTTTTCTAAAGTCAACTATCAGCTCAATTTTGGAAGAGGTCTGAGGGTTTTGAAGTTCACAGAGTGAACATCATGAAATCTGCTTTGCAAGCACTGCGTGATGATGACAGGAATTGGTGAGTTGTTAGTGAAAACAGACGTTCCAAGTCCAGTATTGTGTGTGCTATGATAAGAGATGGAACTAAAAACATAGGAACTGGGACCAGGAGGACATCAATCAGTAGCGGATGGGTCAGTCTGTGTAGATTTGGGGTGGTGGGAGGAGAGTGTGGTGATGTGTGCGTGTCGCACACTGTATGCCAGGTTGGCTGACAACACGTGGGTGCCCGCCCTGTTTAGGTGAAGGCCATCATTTCCAAAAAGATGTCTCCTCTCCCAAAAGAAATCAAAATTGTAAATGAAGCCGACATTGTGGGTGCTGCAGGCAGAGGAGAACTGGGTGTTCAGGCTGAGCAGCCTGCTGAAACGCCCAATACCCCTGCCACAGGTGGGAGTGGGGCCGGAGATAAAAACACACAGCTGGGACTGTGAGAGTCTGTTAAAAATCTGCGTAAAGTCCTGCTTTAAAATCTCGGACTGTTGTCAGGAAGTGTCATTGGTGCACACATGAATGATGACATGGTTTACCTAGGGGTGAGAATCCAGAATGCTTGGGATTTTCTCCGTTATATCTGTAACGGTGGCGCAGGAAAAGGACAGGGTAAGCGCCCCCCTGAGACGGACATTCCAGAGGATGGAGTCCCTGATGATGAGAGTTGTAGGCCGTTGTCCAGGGGGAATGGCCAGTTCGGTGACCCCATCGTCCCCGTTAGTGGTCCGGTGGTGATGAGTATCTCAGTGAGGAGGACGCCGGGAGTGCCACCACACAGCATCCCTGAGGAGCTGCCTCAGCCCAGCGGAGGGACGAAGGTGTGTGGCCCAGTGCTGGACGTCCATCCGCTGGGGCACAGGCAGCTGTGAGTGGAAGGAAGGCTGTGGTGTCTGTCAGCGGGGGCATGACACCTGTTGGAGGGGAGGCATCAGGATCGGCAGGGGCAGCTCCCTGTTCCAGCACCCTGACTGGCTCCACGGTCATGGATGGCACCATGGTGAGGGGGATGCTGAAGGAGGAAGGAGCTCCGCTCGAAGCACCGCCAGGAGCCCTCTTCTGACTGCGGACAACAACTTCGGTCCAAGGAGTCCTGTTGCTAGGAGTAGAGCAGGAGGGCCGCTGACAGGTGGAGGAGGAAGACTCCCACAGGACATTGTCCCCCAGTGTAGCAGCAGCGCCATGCTGTTGTAGCTCACCGGTCTGCGAGGTCTCCAGCCAGCCAGACAACGTCGGGAGCTTTAAAGATGGCCAGCAGTGAGTCCTTCCTCCGCAGCTCGGACAGCCGTCCAATATCCTCCAGAAGGTCAGCAATCTTTTTCTGAGCTTTAGTGAGCTGCTTTCCTACCTCTACAGGTAAGGAAGTGTTCATAGTGATGGCGTCCATGGTTGCCATGTAGCTCTGTCGCTAAAAGTGTAAAATCCAAAAGTCCGATGACTAAAACCTTTCACCTTTAACCGGATAAAAGCAGGAGCTAACAATGGAGCTAGCAGCGGGGAATGGACGACAGGAAACAGGAAGCTCTGTCTGGATTTTTCATAGCTGTTTATAGCTGCCTTTCTGAAAAACTTGCATATACAAGTTGTTTTATATGTATGTGCTCTTGTATGTGTGAGTGTGTCTGTGGCAAATGTAATCTTGAAAGTTATTTAGCATCACTGAACATCATCAAAACAGAATAGGTTTGAGCAAGTGCAACATGTTACAACAACAACAACGGGAAATACACCAGTTGACAGTCTGACAGGAAAACCATAAATTATGAGACATGCATTGTGTCTTTATTTAATAAAGGCCCCCCCAAAAAAAACTGGCAGGAAAATTGTTCTTAAGATAAGATAAGAAAAAACTTTTTTCATCCCAAAGGAAATTCTTGTGCAAGAGGATGCTTACAGGAAGGTTGTGCAGTATATACAATTCTAGAAGCAACAACAACAATAATAATAATAATAATAATAATAATAA
>JAPZDV010021057.1:0-20591 GCA_029814665.1 Acanthurus lineatus | reverse complement strand
CGCCCCCCCCCCCCCCCCCCCCCGCCCCCGCCCCCCCCCCCCCCCCCCCGCCCCCCCCCCCCCCCCCCCCCCCCCCCCCCCCCCCCCCCCCCGGCGCCCGCCCCAGAGGAGGAGGAGGACCAGCTCAGAATGACCAGACAGACAGAGTTCAGGAAATCGAGAGCAGCTTACTGATTCAGAACGAGTTTCCAACATAGAGGAGGAGGAGGAGGAGGAGGAGGAGGAGAAGGAGGAGGAGGAGCAGCAGGCTGGTGTTCAGCTGAGTTGACAATCTGGCTGCATGGTTGAGCTGAAGCCCAGCATTTCAAACAGAGAAGGCTGGATGTTTAGCAGCTGCACACCTGATCTCACCGCTGTGATCAAACACATACACACACACACACACACACACACATACACAGACAGAAACACCCAGCTGTGACGAAGCAGAAAAAGGGGTGTGACGTGTCCGTGGTGAAGTTTAGGAGGAAACTGGTGAAATACTGAGGCCCTGGTAAAATGTTTAACACTGTGTGCTTCAAGTCATTGCAGTTGTTTTCTGTATTTACTGACTTCCTGATCTCTTCAGGTTCATTCATGCAGGAAGCTGAGAGCTAAGAGCAGAACCTCTGCTGTGAGGTTTGATGTTTCAACAGAAACCATTTAAAATACAAACATTTTTGCAACTTGCTGTGTCACTTAGCATTTCATAATATTTAATATAAATGTAATTTTACAAATTAGCAACATGTTTAGTTATTTACAGAAGACAGAGTCGTGTCTGAAGATGCAGGATGGCCTGTAATAATAGTATAGTTTCTCCTTCCACATTATTCTCAGATGTTTCTTTCTCAGTCTAGTTTGTCTCTCAGCATCGGTTCTTCTTGTTTGGCCTTGTCAAACACAACCGTTGGTGTTCAGTACACGTGTATAGAAAAGTGGACCAGTAATACTGTCGCGCTTCACAATGCACACGTATACTGTGAGATTGTATTTAATCTCATGTAAACAGAACAGAGAGTTCTGTGGTCGGTGGCCTCGTTGGAAACACAATGATGATCCTTCATCACTTCATCGCTTCAGAGACCTGCAGTCTCCTCAGAATGAGATATGAGATGTGAAGAACACAACCTTCAGCTTCACACTGTGAAGAAAGAAAAAAATGTCTCCTCTTATTCCGAGTCCGAGAAGATAAACAAAAGTCTTTCTGAGCTGAACATCTCAACTCCAAAAGGCTTTAATGGTCTGAACATAAAAAAGTTAAAGTCTTAAGTTTCTATTTAATCTGATTTCTTTTTCTATTAGTTCATTTACCTAAAAAGACACCTGTTAAAAAATGTGTGCAGGATCCTGTCAAACTCTTGATTGGAAAAGACAGTTGTGTACATGATGACAGTAAAAGCTTCATTCTGATCCGTCTGTCTGTCATCATTTTTAATTAATTTTCCTTTTAATTTATGATCGAGAGCAGATCCTGACTGTTTCCAGGTTCCTCCCTGAGGGCCTTCATTTGCTGGATGTGCGATGACGAGGGGAGTGGAGGGAATCACGTCTTTGTTTCCATGCGCTCTCATTACGATGTCTGCTGCTGCTGCTGGCAGGTTGCCCTCTGTCATGCAGATGTTGCTGTTTTTGCATCAGAGAAGAAAACAGGTAGAGCACAGCTGGAGGAACGACTGTGATTGTGTGTCTGCTGTCTGAACCACATCAGGTTGCCTCTCAGTGATCTGCTGAAACGGTGGAGAAGATGGAAACCACACCATCTACAGCACACTGTCTGCTCTGTAATGCAGGGTGTGTGTGAGGGTGTAATAGCTTAGATTCTGAAAACATGTGTAAAAAGGTATTTTTAATGTCTTTAGTCAGAGGTGATAAGGTCTGGTGGCAGCAGATGACGAAAGGGAAACAGGTGAAAATGGTGCGTATACAAATTGCATGGATACTGAAGGTGTTGAACAGGTGAGCAGGTGGGTGGGGCAGATAGGTAATGCAGGATGCTGTGAACATGTGTATTGCCTCTCAGACTGCAGGAGGAAAATTCAGTTTTTCTTTCTGTAATTTTAGAATACACCCACATTTTTTAATATTTTCAACCTGCTTTTCTTTTCCAATAATCCAGAGAAGCTGTTTCTGTTTTCAAAGACAAGAAAATACTCACCTGTCTGCTGACGGAAGCTTGATTTAATTTTTAATCGTGACATGTTTTTATGTGATTGTGGGATTTCGACTGTACTAAATTTCATTGCTCAAACAATCTAGTCTCAAAATATTTATTAGGATTAGAAAAAAAAGGATTGTTGGAGAGAGAAAACACCATCATCGTTTTGCCTCCAGAGAAGCTGCCTGCCCCTCCTCTCTGTGTGTGGGCCAATAAAACCCGAGCGAGTGCCCTTCAGAGCTGAGCCAAGATCAAGCTAATGATATCAGGTAAACGACTCTGACCTGGGACTCTTCATCAGCCGGAGCCAAAGTGGCATCCGTCTGTCCGTCCGGAGGGCTTGTTTTCCCTCCAACAGGCTGCCTCTTTAGTGACTTTCATAGAATATAAATTGTTGACCAAAAACCTGTTTAGACAGAGCACTTTGCTGTCTCCCCCGCCTGTCCTTCCTTCACAGTTTAAACTTTCCTGAAGCCATTAAAAGCATCACATATCATCGTCCTGAGTGGAGTTCTCAGTGGTTCCACTTTGGCAAGGCTGAACAGCGTCTGTCTGCTTGTATGTGTGGTCGTTTCTTTTCTTCAAGCTCATTAAAAATATACTGACAAAAGCAACAAGCTCCGGCTTTGCAATGAGAAAGCAAAAAACCTGCTCGCTCCTCCTGCAGATGACAGCAGCTTAAGGTTGAAGATAAAGCTGTCGGCGCCACCTTCTGCTTCAGCTGCAGAATCGCTAACAGCCGCTGCTCATTTCCAATCACCTGCAGATGAATTTGACACCTTTAATTTAAAGCTCTAACCGCTTTAATCCTCTGTGCTGTTCGCTCTGCTTTCCTTTAACACCTTTAACTGAGTGAGACCCACCTTGTTCTGACAGCTTTCACATCAGTCTGAACAAATGAAACCAGACAAAAACACCAGTGTTACATGCTAACAAGGAAAAACACATGCAACTGCGCTTCACCTCCTGCAGTCACTCACAGTCTCTCTGATCCGGACTCCTTTTCTGCGGCCGTGCTGCTCTGATTGTGTCTGCAGGTTTCTGACATTTGTGATTTAAAGAAACGTGTTAATCATGAGGCTCAAAGTCGTGTTGAAATTATGTGAGCTCAAGATTCCCAAGTTAGATATTTCACTGTGTTTTTCTACAGACTGGCTACTGGTTGGACACGAGCTCATGGACATGACCTGAGCTCACGGACCTGACGTGAGCCCATGGACCTGACACAAGCTCATGGACCTGATACAAGCTCATGAACCTGATACAAGCTCATGGACTTGATACAAGCTCATGGACCTGACATGAGCTCATGGACCTGATACGAGCTCATGGACTTGATACAAGCTCATGGACCTGACATGAGCTCATGGACCTGACAAGAGCTCATGGACTGGACGCGAGCTCGTGGACCTGACATGAGCTCATGGACCTGACAAGAGCTCATGGACTGGACACGAGCTCGTGGACCTGATGCGATCTCTGTGAGCAGCAGTTCTGGTGTGAGAACGACGAAAAAAGGAGAGAGAGAGAAACAACTCCCACAACATGTCTGCACTTGTGACTCAGTCGTAACTTTCTTGGCCTTCGCCAGGCGCGAAGAGGATGTCAAGGAGATACTGTAAAAGCTTTTAAACATACACACACATGCACACACTCACACAAAAAGACTTTCACCCCGTCAAAGAAAACATTTACTAGAAGATATGTGGAGGAGGCTGGTAGAAAAAGGTTTTTTTTTTATTTTGAAAAATCTGCTTTTCAGCTCCATGTAAGTGATATGTGTGTGTTTGTGTGTGTGTGTGTGTGTGTGTGTGTTTGAACCCACTTTATTTGTAAAAGTCTTTAGCTACAGATGATGCAAGAGCCTGAATGTTCCACACATATAATCTAATAACACAGTCCCATTTCTTGTGTTTTTTATGAGATTTCATTGATTGAGTCAATGAAGTCTGACTGATGTGACCTGTAAACCTGAACCTTTAAATCAAACCAGCATCCTTTTAAAGGCCCCGGTGTGTAACACTGAGGGGGATCTATTGGCAGAATATTGCAGAAATGTAAAAAATAATCATGTTTTCTTTGGGGTGTGATCACCACCTCAGAACGAGCCTTTAAATCTGAGGAGGATGCAGGTTTTCTTCCAGTCACTCTGTTTCCACAGAAGCTTCGAATGAACACATAAATACTGGATCTAAAGAACAACTTTTTGTGTTTTTTAAGGTTTTACAGCTGTCTTACTCTCTGCATGCTGGGGAAGCTGAGCGAACAGGGAGATAATCAGCAAGTCACATTCTGCAAACTCACTGCTGCAGCGAAACCCTTCTATTTTAAAAATCTACCTTTATATACTGTGAAGAGCAGACAAAATGTCCTCGCAGGTGTAAAGTGAGCACACACACACACTGAAGACTCTTGTGGACTATTCATTTTCATTTCCCGGCTCTTGTCTTGTCAGGCCTTCAGTCTGCACTCTGATGTGTGTGAAATGAGATGGACTTTCCATCTCATTGTGTCTCTAAATGAAACGAGGCTCCATGAGCCAACTGCTGTATTTCTTTCCACAGAGTGGGAAGGCTGGTTCCTGCAAAGCCTGACTGCTCCTGCTTCGCTGCCTGATGGGCCAAATCTCACATCAGCCAGGTTTCATCTGGACAGTCCCGCTGCCTTCCGCTCACTTTTCACTCCCATCTGAGTTCTGGAGTCCAAGAAGTCGGTGTTTAAAATGCGCTTTATCATAATGTGCAGCAGTGACTGTTGCACCTCTTACCAACAGCGACAACAAATTCTGATAAAAAGCGTTTATGATGCATTAAACACCAGTACGAAATCAAAAAAACTTTACATCAGAGTCAAGATTTATATACATTCATGCCAGAAAATATACATCTTTTTGTTTTTTCAGCATTTTTTTCATTTAAAAAAAAACATTGTTGTCTAACGATTCACCACGATTCCTTCTGAAGTGAGAAAACAAAATTTCAGTGAAAATGACTCTGATGCAACAACATTGCCTGAGGATTGCAACACTTTCCACTGACGCAGGCTCGTGTTGTTCTTTGCCGTCAGTGCAGATTCAAAACATCAAAGTAAAAGAACTCGTTATGAAGAACGAACGCGCTCATCAGTGTGTTTGAAGCTCCGTCATTAGAGATACGAGCTTCTTGTCTGTGTCAAACATCCTCTGTGTCCATTAGCAACACTTTCAGAGCAACTGAAGGATCATCTGCAGGTTCTGGATTTGAAGAAACAAATCTAAAACTTTTGAGAAAAATCCGAGAGAAGTGGAATAAATAAATAATCTGAGTTATGAAAACACAGACAGAACCAATGACTTTGGATTCCTGAAACTTACAGGAGGAAATTTGTAAAATATGAACAGAAAGTTAAGTGATGATGACTGTTACTTCCACTTTTGTGAAGCAAAAATATCACATCAAAAATAGAATTCAGTCAAACTTTAATAAAAAATCTGAGTCCAAATAAAAACTGGACATTACACAGTATTAAAGTGTCAAGTCCAAGAAAGACACAGATTAAAAGATCTACCTTCCCTCTAAATAATTTCAGGCTAAAAAAAAAATTACTCAGAATGATTACTCAGAAAAGAAGTATAACATATAGACTACATGTACAATGTGTTATTCCTTTAAAAAGTGTAACATGTAACATGGCCACTGGTTGAAAGTTACTATGAATAAACAAGCTGCAGAATATTAACAAAGAAACAGATGAACTGCTGCTCATTTTATTCATGCTGTAGCTTCCTTCGTCTCACAGTCGGATCAGGACCGAACATAACCAAGAAAAACTCAAATATATTCAGTCACACAAAATAGGACAAAAATTTTGAGGAAAAATTGCTAAAGATGTCTTTAAATCAATTTTTTCTCTACTAAAAATGGAAAAAAATAAAAATCTGTATTATTTTAAACACAAATAACATCTGTATCCACTGTTTGTCTCTTTATGTGAGCAGGTGTTTCACATTTGTCTTTGTGCTTTGATGAAAATGTATCTGCTGCTGTTGCATCTGTGTGTGTGTGTGTGTGTGTGTGTGTGTGTGTCTATATGAAGGTTTCTGGGGCTGCACATGTGTTCATACTCTCTGCTCTGTTTTTGCAGCGTCGTCCTTGACTCTGGAAGCTGCAGCAGAGCGTGACTCAGATGGATACCTGCATGTGCAGCGGCCAAACTGAAAACATGGCGGTTGGAAAAGAGGCACAGGTCCTTCTGATTGCAGCCCGCATGGAGACACAGAGCTGATCAAAAGCACCCCCACCAAAAAAAAAAACCTCTTCATGTCCCTCTGCTGCTGCATGTCCATGCAAGGCAGAACACTCAGAGACAATGTCAACTCAAACTTTACAATTATGAAGCTTCAGAGAAGAGGAAGTAAAAATATCTTTATTTCACCCTGAATGAAGAACCAGGGATTATAAATAAATGACACAAAAGATGACATATTAAATAACTAGACGATAAATAACAATAATACAAATTGAAATCACCAAAAATGAACTTTAATATATTGTGGAAAGTGAAAAAGAAGAAGAACCAGACTATTTGCAGCAAAACACCAATTTCATTCAATGTCAAAGTTAAATTGTTATTAAAAGTGGTGCACGTGTTCGTTTCTCCCACGTTGTTTTTGCAAAGTCAGAGTCTTTTCTGCTCCTGTTGGTCGGTCCTGTGAAGCTTTAAGAGTGGAGTTAATTAAAGAAAGACAGAGACACGTCTCATTAAAACAACCTGTATATTTCGAAACAAAGGTTTCATCCTCCTCTGCTTCAAAAAAAGACTTCCACATAAATATTGTTTTAGCGGACGAGGTGGCAGACCTCCTTAACAGATCCTCCCTCTTTCTTTTTCTTCTTCTTCTCTACTTCAACATCAACCTTTAAAGATAAAATCTGAAACCTTCAGTAAGGGTAAGGTTATATTATAGGGATCATTTAACATATTTGGGGGAAATATTGTTTTCTTTCAGAGTTTTGGGTGAGAATGTTGATACCACTCACATCTGTCCATTAGAAATTAAGGTAGTTTGAAGATTGTTAGCTTAGCTTAGCACAAAGACTGGAAACTAATGGTAACACCTGGCTCACCTTTAAGCACTGGTAAGTTAAAAAAAAAACCACCTACTTGTAACTCTATCCCTTTGTTTGCACTGAGTATCTCTCCTGTTTTATTCATGCAAAATAACGAGTAAAGAAAAGAGAGTTTGTAGTTTTATTTCCAGTCGCATGTTTGACTTCCTCACTTCCTTCCTGGTTGCCTGGCCTCAAAGAACCTCAAAGTTCATGTCATTATCACCCCCCCCCAAAAAAAATAAAACTACAGAGTTCCTCTTCAGTGAGGGTGTCGAGTTGGTTTTCTGAAGTTGGAGGTGATGGGACGAGAAGGTGGAGGCTTTAACATGTAAATGCTATTTCATGCATTTATACATTTACAGCAGAGCAACGATAAGAGCCGCTTCTCACCTGCTGCTTCTTCTAAAACCTCGTTACTGTGAGTTTAATACTTGAGAGTTTCCTTTAAAAACATATCAGTATTTTTTATCAACATCTTGTGCACATTTAAGGCAGCTTAACTGTTTGCAGATAAAATGAAGGGACAGTTTAATAAGTGAATGAAACTGATTATTTTTCAAAATTGGAGGAGACAAAGATATTATTTTGAGAATGATTTTGGGAGCTGAACTCCTCGAAGCTGCTGGCTGCTGGCTGCTGGCTCATTTTTAACAGACAGATAACACAACGACATCTATCTTCTGTCTTTTTGGCAAGAGAGCCAATAGGTGGATTTCTCAAAAGGTCAAACTAATCCTTTAAATATCAGATGAATCTTCTTGTTCTCTTGGAGCTGAAGTGCCGAATCTGGCTGCTCATTTGTTATTCAGAGCAGCGGCTGAATGAATTAACCGACACACTTCATTGTGCTGTTGTGATAAAATTTGTTTTTAGCTAAATTGTAAATATGAAAGATAGAAAATGGTTATATTATCAAAATGATAAAAACGCTGTGCACGTAAATGTTCAACAGGGAGGTTTCGGTTTGTCGACTTGTCCTTCAGGAAAAGAAAAAATGAACAGTTTGGTTAACTGATTTGGAAAAAAATCACAGACAAACACTGAAATACGTCCACTGGTTTGGGAACAAGCACTCGAGGAAACTGGAGTCAATTATCTGCATAAAAGGATGTGAGAGAAGTGAAGTGTGTGTGAGAGGAACCTTCAAGTATTTAGCATGAAATTTCCCCAAAAAACATTTTCCTGAAGGCTCTTCAGACTTGACTCATCCTTTTCCATCGGCACATGGACGGTGATGTTAGAAAGTGTCTCCTGGTCGAGAGCCAACATTGTTTTTAAAAGGTAACAAATTAAGAAAATTAGGACGCTTTTAGAAATAAATGAGATTATATTAGTTAAATGTTTTGAGTAAATGCTGAGTTTTAACTTAAAGTTGCTCAGTTTAGCTCTACTTACTTATTTATTCCTTTTTTTTTTCAAGTTCAGTCACAAAAAAACTAAAATATATGTCAGAAGTCTCATTTTAAGGACCATAAATTCATTTGATCAGACAGATTCTGTGCATAGGTAAATGTTTTCATTGCATCTGTCACATTTTTTTGATGCCTAGAGGACAAAGTAAGTAAAAAAAATTGGCTCATTTCACTTTAATCTCCCCTGCAAAGTCCAATACTGGGCTACATAAATTAAATCGACCTGACTTCTCTCTGTTCCTCTCTCTCTCTTTCTACCTTTGCTATCACTCGGTATCGATCTCCATTGCGGCCGCGGTCTCAGGCCGTGTCAGCCGTGTCCTCTGAGTGCTTAACGATTTTCCATCACCGGATCCTGCAGAACGGAGGGACAACGCCGAGCTCTTGGTCTCAAAAAGCAGAGCAGACATCACTGTGGAGCCTCAGGTGGGCTTAAACCCAACCATCCAATCACAATCCTCGAAAATATCAACTTTTATATCTGTTTCACTGTGTCTGGAAGTTACTTTTTCTTTTCCTCTATCTCCTGTTTAATATGAGCATCTTTAACTCCAGATTGAAATAATGTCACACCGACTTGTTTTTGCTTCCTGCCTTTTCATCCTCCTCCCTTTTTTTTGTTCCTCTCACCTTATTTGCTCCACAGCCATTCAACCTAATTTATGGCTCCTCCCTCTCCGCTCTCTTTCCCTCCATCTCATCACCGCTAACGGTCTGTTTCAGTCTTCCAAGACCTTTTCAGATGTCACCTCCAGCAGATGCCTGCTGCCACTGAGGAGACCTCAGGACGCTGCCTGAATGCTGATCAGCAGGAGGTGAACAGACGGACAGACGAATGGATGGATGGACTAGAGAGAGGCGTTTTCAGTAAACAACAATGTTTTTAACAAGACTGAGAGCCTGCAGCCATGTCAGTGGCCATATTAAGCTGTATCAGGGCAAAGTGATGCTTTCAGGAAAATGTTCACCTCAGTGTGCAAATGCAAACAGGCTCACAAAGACAATATTTACATGTTTAGCAGGTGTAATTTTATCATTTACTATATTTAACATTTAGCTGTTATCTTGTAAGCATGCTAATATTTGCTTATTAGCTTCAGAATCAAAGTACAGATCAGGCTAATTGGAATTTTCAGTAATTTTGCAGATATTTGTTCATAAACTAAAGAATCTGACGAGTTCACACGAGTTGAAACAAATCTGACCGAGTCAAAAGTCTCTGCAAGCGAAGTGGTACAAAGTATTTTGATGAATTTCTGCACGAAACTGAAGGGCAGTTTATCCTGTCGCTGTTTAGACTTCTGAATAAAAAAGTGTCAAGCTTATGCGGCACTGGAGGAAAAGCCAGAGGATCAACAGAGTTGGTGTTATCAATCATCTGGGAATCTTGGTGCAAATTCATCTGGATAAGGTGCCTCTTTTTTCTGACAAAAGTTTCTAATTCAGTCATATTTTGCTGGAGTTTTCTCTGCAGCATGTTAACAGTCAACAGTGTTTTCCTCACTGATTGCTTTCATTTATAGGAATGTTGTATATCATTGTTGGAAAACATCTTTGTCTTCATCTTTGGAAACTATAATTAAGAGACGTGAAGCTTCAAAACACCAGTGAAACTATAACTAATGATTTTGTTTCACTTTCAGGACATCAATGAACTCTATGCAGAAGGAAATGTTCTGACACTGCCTTTAAAGGAGTTAGAAAACAATTTAAAACATGGTTTGACTTTATATTTATCTAACAAATCACTAAATGACACGTTTGAGTTCTGGTGACAATTTGTTTGAATTAGTTTATTAAGTGTTTCTTCTTAGGAAATTAAATCTAAAAGCTCAATAACACGGCTTTTCCTTTCACTGAAGAAGGATTTCAGTGAAGATTCGTGCAAAATAATGGACAACAGTTGGTTTATGGGGTTTTGTCTTTTTTTAATTGTTGACAACTAACCAAAAAACGAGCTGCAAAACACACTTGACATAATCTGTGATTATAATAAACTCTGGACTGTTGTCTAACCGAATCAGAACAACAGAACAGATGAGGTTGAACATCATTAGGAGGGTCGAGGTCTCAGGAGACAAAAGACTGTGAACTTCAGTCCGTCCCGACTGTTTTGTGATGCCGATGTTTTCTTCTCGTGTGTCCTCTGTAATAAAGCTGCAATCCCACAATACTAATCTCATAAACTAATGAATGCTCGGCGCTTAAAACGTGGGCGGCTTTGTAATCAAATCACACAGCCATAAACCCTCAGTGGTGTTTACAGAAACGGCTGAAAATGACTTTTAGAAGCGCGAGAAGAAAACAAAGTGGCAAACTGCCTCGTGCAAAAAAACACATAACTTCAAATGATCAATTAAGAGTAATTGCTTCAGTTTTAATAACGTGCTGTTTGAAATGTCTCACTTTTTGAAACTCCCCGGAGAAACACAGCAGATGTGAGCTCAGTATTTGGCAGTTGCACCTGCGAAACTGTTGCACCATTCGACTGGTTTTAGTCTCAGTTCACCTGAGAGTCTGACTCATTTTCAGAAATCCAACACTGACTTCTGTAATTTCTCCAACAAAGGCCGTGTGTCATGCTTGAACTCGGTGCACTTTGTTGCATCCAGTCTTCTGCTCTCCAAAAAAACAGTTCGATATTATTTCACACACTCCTCCTTCTGTTACTCTAGACACTCAGCTTCGCCTGGTTTGCCTTGCAGCAACAACACACACACTGTTCGCAGAAGATGAATCCTTGCAGAATCTCCACTGATTCAGACTTCTTCGTCTCTCCTCCATAATTGACTGAGACAGCCTTTCTCATGGGACAGAGGCGTTTACATGGAAGAACTGCCTGTAATTTGCAGATAGATTTGGCAGGAAAGGCTCAACTCTTCTGGGGGGGAGGGGATTTGCATGGAGACACAATCCTAAAAAAATAAAGGTGAGAAAAAGCTTTGGATGCAGGATTCTGCTCTTGTTTTCTCTGCAAAACTGAACCAGTGCAAAATGAAAATGGCCGGGAGTAAATAAAAAAGTGTCAGAACTGGTTTCAGTTGTTTCAGCGGTAATCTGAGTTAAATATGTCAGAACGCTGACACACCGGATCTTTGACTCTCATTTGTCACAGTCTGTCACCTCAGTCTGTTGTTGTTGCTGTCGTCTCGATTGTAGTTTCTGTTTCGCCCTGAAAGGCTAAAAAAACGACTCCATCAGACTTGAGGGGAAGCTGCAGAGGAGCCGGCTGCTCCTCAGCCCCGCGCTGAAATCAATAGACATTCAATTCACAAACAATAAAAATGCACTCTCACGTTGTTACTGCCTACCGGAGACCCTTCATCACCACTCACTTACTCACCGCAGATTTTTACAACCCGCTCCATTTGCAGTAACTCAGTGAGTCTCCGTATGCTGAAACACGTCCAGTCCGCAGAAAAACCCACTCGGGTCCAGATTTCTTCTCTGTTTGGTTGTAATAAGTAAATCTGATCAGTGCCCTCACTCCCCTTCCCCCCTCTGCGAATGTGTGTCACTTCCTGTAATCTTTACTCAGAACAGGTTTTGTCAGCTTGGAGGGCATTAAAGCCCCCACTTTGCTTCCTCAAAAACACCACAAAAGCAATTTACAACTACAGTGCTGCACACAAAAACTGTACTTTAAGTTTGCATGTTTTCTTTACCGTCTCATTCTTATGCACAACCTTTTTCTCACTATTTGATGAATATTTTGTCGTCAAAGGCTTAAATACTGTGCAACTTATGCATGTTTGTTTTTACTTCCAGTATCATATGCTGTGGTTGCTGAAAAACACTGCAGTCTGGTGTCTAAGTTTCTATTTCATCAAGGTAAACTTGTAGCATTAGCATTAGCATTAGCACAAAAGCGACCAAAACAGGTACAAGCAGCTGATCATTGGTGGATGGGATGAGTTTTTAACCAGCAGTGCATCAACGGAGCAAAACATTACAAACATTTTATCAAACTTCCATCATTTAATTAAAGCTAAAAAAAATCCTTCTGTTTGCTCCGTCAGTCTGGTTTTCCTGCCAGTCAGCAGAACAGAATGTTAGAAATATGTTTCTGCAATTCAAGGCCAGTTCAATTCATGCACTTCACATTTTTTCCTATCTGTGTTTCAGCAGTTCACGTCAAAGTAGCTTTATTTGGAATAAATGTCGGCCTTCGTGCTAACTCGTCTCATTCCAGGTCGGAGGGGATTGTGGTGGTGTGAAACACAAACATGAAGGCAGGAGTGTGGATGGAGCTCGTTCTGACGGAGCAGGATGGAGCCAAAGTGATAAAACTGCACAACCACTGCTGATCTTAACACATCAAACCATGCAGGGGATTTTTTAACAAACTAAACTTTACTTTATGTTGTTGATTCTTAAAGCAAAAGTTATGACTTTTTGTGGAGCTAAATACTGATTTTGAATGAATAATTATTTTAAAAAAACATATAAAAGTCCTTGTTCATGTTTTTCAGGTCAGTGTGCTGAGTGACAGAGTTTGCTTTTAAAAAAAATCTGATTACTTTTTAACAGAAACTTTCCCTCATTACAAACTAACTCGTTCTCTCTGATACTTCAGATGTTAATGAAGTGACCTGTGATTCAGACAGGAACGACGTCTCCTTCAATTAGACGTATAAAAAGTAATTAATCAGATGTACTTTAATACACACTGCAGCCATGCTGGACTTAAATAAATGATTTTGATCTTACAGAGCGCACGTTTTATACCTGTGCACCTGTTTAAACTGTTCAACGTGTGTGTGTGTGTGTGTGTAATGTCAGTGTGACGTCATCGATCGTGCACATACTGATCTTTTATGTGTCTCTGGAGGTGAACACACACAGCAGATTTGTGAGAATCTATTTGATGTAGAAGAGTGATGACCTTCACTTAACCTGGTTTGCACACACACACACACACACACACACACGGAGGAGACAGGTTATTGAGGACACACAGACAGACCGCAGAGATTCGATCTGCGCTGCTGAGGTGATTTCCAAACAGACAGATTAGATTCTGAACAGGGATTTTTTTTTTCACCAGGAAAATAATAATTAAAAGGAGATTAAACCTTTGATCAATATTGATAGAGACGGAGGCTCACAGGGAGACGTGGAGAACTATCAAATCTGACAAATCTCAGATTAATGAGATGCAGTACAAGAGGGCTGTGATATCAGAGGCCGGTAAAAGTGTGTGTGTGTGTGTGTGTGTGTGTGTGTGTGTGTGTTAGCTCCAGATGAAAACAGTTAAGTGACAGTTTGTGTGAAGTTTTTTTTGATTGGACTTGAATCAAACAACCATCAGTTCACCAGAAACCAGCGAGTGCAGTTTGTTCACTTTGCTGTGTTTTTTAATGTCGACGTGACAAACGACTTCAGTCCCCCTGGTTAAAAGCTGAAGGTAATTTGGTGAAAATGACAAACAAAAGCAAACTGAGGACAAATGCCTCACCTGCCTGCAGACGGACGAAGCTGAACGGACAGTTTGTCCTTCGTTTGGGTGGAACAGGCCGATTCGTCCATGACTGCGCAGAAACAGCTGCAGAATGACAGAGGGAGGCATGAAAGTGTGAAAGTCACTCTCTTCTTTCCTGTTTTTTCTCCGTATTTTGTCACCATGTCTCCTGGTTGGATGAGAATAATGAGACTTTTCTCCTCAGATATCTCTTCGTTCTCTTTGTTTATCGCATTGATCCGGTTCCTGTGAATTCAGAGCAACATCTGTCGTTCACATGATGAAAACATCTGTGGCATCATCACACTCACATCACACAAACATGATGCTCACACACCTTAAACTCATCAAATCGGATGAGTTTCCACATCAGCAGTGAATCAGTTCATTGTACTTCAAAACCAAAATGCTTTTATTTGCAGTTGGCAAATGATTTCTTTGGACAGTAAAAGATCAGGCCCGGGACAAACTTTTAAAATTTATCTCAATTTAATTTGTGAGTTTGAATCAAAATCAGATTTGTTTCAGTTTAATATGAATTTCAGTTGTGCAAAAGAAACTTTTTTTTTCGTTCTAAGGGTCTGTTGTTTAATTTGATGAATCATTTCTTCCACCAGCATCAGAGACACTGTGCAGGTTGAACCTTCAGCTCTGCTTGGTTGCAGCGTTTGTATCAGTTTGTCTTTTTTTTTTGTTTTGGATCGATCAAACATGCAAATGAGAAACTCTTTCCTGCCAACAGCAGCCCTCTGCTCCACTCATGCACAGGTGGAGGTGACGTTCTGATGTATACGGGGGGGTGAATTTATTCTGTTCTCCTCTGATATACTCTAACATACATGTTGCGTGTGTGTTTAACATGTACATGAATCACTTTCTCTGTGCAGCCCTGAGTTGAAAAATGGCAAAAAAAAAAATGAAAAAACAATAAAATGAGCATTTTCAGATGAGAAGAGTGAGATGTTTGTCATGTTAGTTTGACTGCATGGACACACACACACACACACACACACACACACACAGGATCATGTTGACTCAGCGAGGCAAGATAACAAAGAGAGGCAAATTCTCTTTGGGTGCTTTGAAACAGAGAGGATTGTGGGAGATGGCTCAGGCTGGACTCATATGCAGACACACAAACGTTTTCTTCAGAGTGAATGCAAACATCCGTCCTTCATCTGACTCCCCTCTGACGACCTGTGGGTCTTTAATTTCCCTCCGAGTGTTCAGACATTTTAGTCGTGATGATTGAAATTGAAAAGGTTGATGGAAAAGAAAGAATGGAAGAGGAGAGAAAGTGAAGGATGTGATTACAGTCCTTTTTTCTGAAGAAATAATATGATTTTAAACAGAAAAGCAGAATAACCAGCAGAAAGCTCGCAGCATTTCTGAGGCATTCAGCGAGATAAATCCTTGTTTTATCTCGTGTCTCGGCTGTCTCTGTCTCTCTCTCTGTCTTTCTTTCTCTCTCTGTTTCTGTCTCTGTCTGTGTCTCTGTGGTTGGGTGGGTGTCATTGGGGAGCAGTAAGTTTCTTGTTTAAAGAGCATCAGCACTTTGAAGAATTTACTGCAAAGCATTAATGTTATTAGGGCAGGAAAGGAGTTTAAGAGAAGAAGAGTTCTTCCCACTTTGACTCTTTTAATCAGTTAAGTAGAAGGTGTTTGGCTTAAAATCCTCAAAAAATCACATGAGAGGAAAGAATTCTACACATGAACGCAGTTATTTTCCTGAAACACTGTCAGTCTGAACAGTCTCACAGGACCGAGGAAGGTTTGTTTGTGATGATCCACGTTTGGATTTTGGTTCTTAATCAAGACGTTTGACTGGCAGATGCTTGGAGGACATGAGAGCAGCTGGGAAATTCATCGAGAGAGAGTGAAATGTGTGTGTGCATATGTTTGTGTCCATCAGCCACTCTGGTCTCAGACGGAACGGGAAGGAATGAATTTTATAAGATCTGTTTCAAAGGACTATTAATATGTTTTTAGTGAGAGAAAAAAAGGCATTTGCAAAAGCTCATCTGCTATATTTTTTCAATAAATATTAACCTGCGTACATATCTACCAAAACACTCAAAAGACAGAAAGAAACTCTTGAAATCTTGGACTTTAGAAATCTCACAATATCTGATTCTTTCAGATCTCATTAGTGTAATATGCATCCATGGCAACTGTGTGAGACATCAGTCGGGCTATTTCTGCAGATGTGATGATCTTCTCAGGGAGAAGCGTGGAGTTTATTTTTGTAACATGAAACCTGTGGCGGCACTTATTACATCCGTCCTGCGTGTACAGACGGATTCTGATGAAGGTGACGGCTTTCAGACTCGAGAGGAGCCTCCTCGATCATGTGAAGAGTCGTGAAGAACATGAAATAAAGAAGTTTCAGGTGGATTAAATGTGTTTTTGCTGCTGTAGTCTCCATCCACAGCAGCTCACACACCGAACATGGAAAACTTCACCCAACCAAAGCCACTAAAGTTTGCTCGCATGCATTAAATGCTCTTTTTTTCTCCGACACTTTTCTCCATTTAGTCCACTTCTGCAGACCACCTGGCTGTCTCTCTCTCCGTGATAAGTGGCTTTCTTGGAATGTCAGTCCATTACGGTGCCTGTTAAAGCTGTTATGAGGAAAATGCACTTCCTACCTACGTACCTGTAAAACACACACACACACACACAAACACACACACAAACACACAAAACACACACTCGTGCATGAGCACATTAGCTATTTTCAGCTGTGCAGTGAAGCATAGCAGCATAAAATGCTCCCCGAGGAAAAAATATGAGAATAAGAAGAGTAAGGGTGTGAAGAACAGAAGTGAGACGACAGAAACAGTAAGCAGCAGAGGCAGGTGGAGCAGGTGAAGCAGGTGAAGCAGGTGGCGTTCGTGGGAACACAGGTAGGCTGCGGACAAGATGTGAACAACTATTCAGAGCCGAGTCTATGCATCCATCAGGTCTCACATGTGAAAGCAGGCGAGAAAAAAAATCAGGAAAAAAGTGGAATATATTTCCTTCCCGTGTAATTTTTCTTCTGTTGTTTCTTCTCCAACATTCACGTTAATTAACGCTCCATCTCGTCGCTGCCGCAGGTGATTAATGGGAGCTTTTCACTGATTCTCACACAGGTGTGAATAATGGAGAGAACAGGAGGACGAGCAGGAGATCACGTCATCACAGCAGGAGATGGGAGGAAACGCAGGCCGACGTAAACCTGTGCAACAAATTAAAAAGGGAAATAAAGAACATTGTAACATCACGATGCTGCACAATAACAACAGTAAAAATAAAGGCCGCAGTTTAAACCTGTAGTTCCTCGCACTTCAGACACGACAATCTGAACAGTTGATGATTAAAGTCTAATTAGATAAAAGCAAAAAGCCCACAGGACAAAAGGAACTCAGACTCTTTCTGCTCACTTTATAAGACAGAGAAAATGTTTCGTGTTGCAGCTGTTGTGGAGTTTTGCTGTCTGTGTTGGAAAAGTCTTTCTCTGCCTTTGGGCTGAACATAATAAACTGCCTCGAGCGACGTCTGTTGCCTGCTCCTCTTCTGTGCTTCATAATCCTTCAGGTTTCACAGAGTTGATGTGTTTCCCTGCAGAGTTTGCTGTTGTTTCTCATCCCAACAATAAATCATGCTCAAATTTATTTGGAGGAAACCAGGTTTTTACTCGAGCTGAACTCAGATCCGCTTCGTCAACACAGCTTCAATCATTTTAATTCCTGCAGATTTCCAGATTCAGAACATTAAATCTGTGAGGATTTTCTTGTTGACACCCCCGGTAAACAATGATTTCATGGGTCGGCCGTTAAATCCCTCTGGCTCTCCCGTGTTTGCACTCCTCGTCCTCCAGGATCGACCGGTTTCACCAAAAAAAGGCAAGTTTCCTCCAGAGCTGACAGTCCGTCTAAACGTGCTTTATGACCGTGATTACAGTAAGTTTAACGCATCAGACAGAGACGTGTCTCTGTTGTTTATCCCCCCGACATTATGTGGTGGACAGAATAATAGGAACACCTGTCTATAATGCGGCAGAGCTCAATAAAACTATGAACTACAGTGAAGTGACCAGACTGTTAAATTTAAACCCCAATAAACTAGTTTAAACAAAAACTGAAGTAATATCATGAAAGAGGGATTTATTGCACAAGTTGTCTTAGACTGCAGTGATTTTAGCCAAGTTTGTTAATAAAACTGGCAACAAAAGGATTGTGGTGCTTTTGCAGCCACTAAATCTGCACAAACAAGAGAAAAGTGAGTCACAGATCACTCCTGAAGGTTTACATGCATCACTTACTGCACTGCGCTGCAGGTTTTTCCTCTGTGCTCCACTGCTTTTCTGCACAGCTGCCGTTTTGTATGTGCATTAAAACTGTTGCATGCTAACGCTTTAAGCTGTGCAGCTGAATATTTCTGCTCAAAAAAACCGGTGTGATTAACATCTTTTCAAATCATTTCAAGGACTTACATCAGACGAGCTAAAGAGCCGTGTTTTTTTTTCTTCTTTTTGGTCTGTTCATGCTTTTAAAAATGTTCCCAGCTGCCTCGGTTGCTGAGGAGAAAACTGCCGACCTTCCCAGCTGAGCATCAGTGAGAAGACGGTGACTGAATTTTCATTTTTGGGCTGATTTGTTTCTTTAAGTGACAAAAACTGACGACTGGTTTTAATGTGAACTCAGTAAAAACTTCAGCTGCCATCACAGCAGCAGAGCCTGAGTGTAATCCACTGAGTGATGGATAATATTACATTAATTATGTCATTACACTTGAGAAGAGTAAAGATTACAAACGTATCATGATGGATGAATTTAAATCTGTTCACTTTAGATTTACATTTAATCAGATTTCACTCCGTTATGCTTCTTAAATGCATAAATACTTTGCTCTGATTGGTTTTCATCTCGTGAAGAGTATAATATGACAGAAAGGAAGATATGAAGAAAGTACTCGAGTATTCAAACCGCGAAGCCTCCGCCCGGCAGATTGACCTGGTCTGAAGTGGAGGAGCTGCTGCCGTTGGTCAATCAGGACCTGATATTGAACGTCTTCTGCCGGTGAGGACTTCAGGCTAATTTAATTAGATTCGATTCAACCTCAAATGAATTAAATTTACTGGCCAGAACACGATTCTGCTCGTGAGTCAGAGAATAAATCAGGAAGGAAGAATGACTTTTTTTTCAAACTTGGAGACTAAAACCGCCGACTTCAGTTTACTTTGTACTTTTATACGATTTAAAACCAGAAAATCAAGAGTTTTGAATAATTTCCTGCTTCTGTCAGAAAAACCTGCTGCTCAGAGGGAACCTTCATGGTGTGATACGACGCCTCAGTGCTCCTGATTACTGCAACTTATATATTATTGACATTTTGACACACACACATCGATGCACATGCATTCATGCGTACATGTGTTTTTTCTTTTATTTTTTTATTTTCATTATCTCTGCATCTGTAGTCTCTCGTCCTCTCTCACACGCCGAGACGTGATGTGGAACAGCGCAGGCGGCGAAGCTCGGCTGTAATCCATCACTCGGGGATTAGTTACAGACTGATGTATCGCTGTGCAGAGCAGGAGGAGGATGACAACCAGGAGAAGCTGAAAGAACAGAGAGGAACATTTGGATCAAACACAGAAGAAGTGAGGGATGAATGAATGATTGATTGAAGGAGGTGAGGGATGAAAGGAACGAATAGATGTGGAGTTAAAGAGAAAAGAAATGACCTCAGATTTTTTAAGAGGACAAAAAGATGGGAGGAGAAAGGTAGTAGAGAGAGGCGGTAACAGGGAAAAATGTGAAGGATGTTACAGACTTAAATGATTAAATGATAAAAATCAAAAGATGGGGTGATAAAAAAAGGAAGTAGAATAACAAAAGAACAGGAAACCTGAGGAAGAAGCTCTACAGGTGTAGGTTGAGATAAAAAAAAGAGGCGATGTCAGTATGAAGGAGGGGAGGAAGGACAAAGTGTGGAGAGATAAGACATACTAGAAAGTACAGAGCAAAGAGGAGGAGAGGACGATCGAAGGACGACAAAAGGAACAAACGACAGAAGAAGAGGATGGAGGGAAAGAGGAGCAGCTGGCGAAAGAAACACGAGTCCACAACGATGCTGCCCTCCTGTTTTCTGTCTCGCCACAAAGACAATTACTGACATAATGAATCAGCTGTAATTGAAGAGAGGAAACAAGACAGTGAGAGAGAGAGAGAGAGAGAGAGACAGAGAGAGAGAGAGGTAGAGAGGGAGAGAAACTCAGAGAAAAACGTAGAAAGACGAATAATAATAAAACAAATGTGTTGTGATGGGTCTGATCTGCGCTGTGCTGGACTGGACTCTCTGTCACCTGATAAAACAGAAGGTTTGTGCGTCGTTGTCATGCATGTTTATGTCAACATGTGTGTGTTTGTGTGTGTGTGTGTGTGTGTGTGTGTGTGCGCATGTGTGCGCGCGTGTGTTTCCACGCGTGTCGGTGTGTCTCCGTG
>JAPZDV010021056.1:0-20604 GCA_029814665.1 Acanthurus lineatus | reverse complement strand
TTGGGGGAATAGCACATCCAGCTGCGGGGAAGTTTCATCCCAACTTTAGTGGTAGAGGTGTAATAACTTTCCGAAAACACCGATTGTCGTTATCGGTGGGAAATTGACCTTTGGGTCTGCATGGGCCCATCTTAAGAATATATCTTTTAATGTTGGCGTCCTGGATGTTTTCAGCAAAATTGGCCCGATCAATCGGAAAACATTCCAGAGAAGGGTTTTCATCATCCGCGTGTGTGTCACCTGTAGCAGGAGGAGACCTGCTGCTGCTTTCATTTTCAGTGTCCAGGGCGGGTGAGGAGGGGGGCTGCTGGTCAGGCACCAGGTCTGGCACTTCCCTGGAGCAGCTAGCAACTGCTGAGTCCCTGAAATCACCGCTATACCGCGAGAGAGAAAGAAGGGGATATAAGCTAGGTGGCTGGGCTACTACAATTTACAACCACCAACAGTATAAAAGTAACTCACACATTGTGTATAGTGATTGAATTGCTACCTGTAATTAACCTGGCTCCCTGGCTGCGCTGGCAGTTTTAGCGGGCCTGAATCGCTGCCGACAAAAAAGTCGGCTTCATCTCCAGGACGACGAACAAAATATGTGTCTGTATTTTTGTAGCTTGGCTTTGTCTTGCTCTCTTTTTTCCTTTTGTTTTCGCTTTTCTGCTCCACTTTTATGTTTATAAGAAGTGCTACTCATTTTAACTTAGTCCGTAAATGCTATCTGTTGATAAGTGACTGATGATGACGTTGGTGGACAGTTGGTGACGAGTTTTACCCAAAATACACTTGGAGACGATATCGGCGATCAACTTCTAAATTTGCGCGTCATAAAGTTAAATGTGAGAGTGAAAATAAAGCCAGACATGCAGCACAACATTTTATTCAATATTTTACACCTACTACATCACTAAAGTCAGTCGGTCTTGTAAAGTTTTTAGCAACCATGACTCAATCCTGACTGGGGCAACCTATAACCCTTGTATAAATGTACATGTGAGGTGATGTCAAACAGATTGTGCCCATACTCCGAGCTCCTCTGGGCACAAGTCATGGGAGGGCCCGTCCTCTCCAACTCCCCCTGTGCCATGGTGGAGGCGCGGCCTCCTCTGGGGCCCGCACCAGGGGCGTGCCGCTCTCCCAGCCCCCCGAAGCCCCGTCCCTGATGTCAACCTTTCTTGCACTGTCTGGCTATCTTTCTTTCTCTTTCTCTAGCACCGTGCTAGATTATCAACAGGTCGCTGTTTAATGATAAATCCATAGTAATGTCCATGGTGCTGAAATAGCGCGTTTCCCATTATTAACGTGACTAACTGATCAGCTTTGTCTTTACATTTTTATTTATTTCATGCTGCAGACAATGTCAGCATGAAATGCAGATGGAAATCTTTTTCAAATGAAGGGGCAGTCCTAAGTGTGTCTTGGGTTGAACTGTTCACCTGTTGGTTGATCGACATGTGAGTGCAGAAATTGACTAGGTATGCATGCCAACAGCCACAGCAAGAGGAAGTCCCCGCACGACTCTCAATGGCGGTAAATATGGCTCGGTAATGGAAATGGCAGTAAACAATCTCAAGGGATCTCTGTTTGTTATCAGATATTGCTGATAATGCTTCCCCGGATTGCCTGCTGTTCCGGGTGGAAGCAATGTTGGAGTAGTTAATTTACACAAATGAAACAATAGACTCAGAGGTTGACCCTGTAGTTTACAGGAACTTGTGTGAAGTTGTCAAGCATCTAAACATTCAAGTCGCAAGTTCTGGTGACAGTGGACAAGTTGGTCGTCCATCGCTGGAGCTGTCCATGCAAGCTGTGGAGACTTACTTGTTTGCGGGTCTGACAGTCCACGAAATAGCCCACCTGCTTGGTGTGAGCGAGAGAACACTCCACCGTAGAATGGCAGAGCATGGTATCAGGTGAGTTTGCATGACAGTGTCATATTGTATAACTTTACAATGAATCATGTGGTTACTCATATGGCATGTTGCCCCCTCAACACTTCTGACTGCCACAGCAATCAAAGCTGTGTAGAACTGCCCAAGTTTAGTTTAGCAGATGTAAAGACCGGAAGGTAATGTTTATAGTAGTTGCCCACCTTATTCATTTTTATTTGTGGGCATCCTATAAATGCGGAAGTTTACTTTGAAAGAACCCGTATTCACGTAAAAAAACTGGAAATTGACAGAAAAGGGGATCGAAG
The DNA here is from genome assembly GCA_029814665.1 of Acanthurus lineatus. Taxonomy (NCBI): domain Eukaryota; kingdom Metazoa; phylum Chordata; class Actinopteri; order Acanthuriformes; family Acanthuridae; genus Acanthurus; species Acanthurus lineatus. Next base: position 18,413 of record JAPZDV010021056.1, on the reverse strand, counting down.
TAAAGGTACGGAAATCTAATGGCAAAGGGAGAGAAACGATAATAAAATATAAACTAAGAGAGCAATAGAGCTCAGCTCTAGTCGACAGTGGGAACAAGGTATGTTTATTGCAATCAAACATGTCAATCAGTTGATGCAGTTTAATTCTGTGACTTGGGTACCAGAATGAATGAACAATGACATAGGTTTGAAAGGCATCAGACTTATACTTTAGACTGTAGGGGCCTCAGTGTGACACATGTGCGTTTTGTTCCCATTGACTTGAATGGGAGGACACAGCCAAACATTGTCATAAAATATCTGACTTCCTGTTTAACTTAGCTCATGACACCAATAGACTTTTTTGTAGGTCTTGACCTTCTGAATAAGCTACACAAATTTGGTGATTCTGTGTCAAAGGTGCTGCAGGGGCTGCTCCATTGAAATTTTCTAGGGGGCGCTATTAAGCCAATTTGCCACACCCTAGAGCAAATGTCTCATGGGTTTAAAAAACTCATTGCTCTTGATGTCTGTGCCAAATTTGGTGCGTTTTCATGCATCCCTTGTGCCTGAAAAACAGCTTCCTGTTTCATGGCAAAGGATGCACCACCACGCCCACAGCGTTTGACCAAAATTCACAAACCTGGCATGCAAGCATCATGAAAGTCTTGACTCGATCTGTAAGCAGTTTCATGTAAATCTGGTCCACCGGTACAAAGATATTCATGAAAATGTGAAAATATGTCATTTTGGTCACCAGTAGGTGGCGCTATGACTATGGTGGGATATTAAAACATCAATGTATTCGTCTCAACAATCTTATCAAGCACCTGAAATATGGTCCTGATTGGACAAAGATCCGTGAAGTCATAACACTTTGAATTCTCACGGTGAAACATCAAACTTGGCCGCGCCACAGCATGCAGGCGCTCTGGTGAAAACTCACCTTTTTTGTCACAGAGCTTCATCAAAGTCTCAAGTTCATTTCAGTCCAAGTTTCATATAATTATGTTCATTTTTCTGGGCGCAACACTTACACATATAAAACATGTCATTTCCTGTTGCCAGCAGGTGGCGCTGTCACTTTTTCTAAATATTTGCATATGATACATTCAGGACCACACAGTTAATATGCTCAACAAGTTTTGGCCAGATTGGATCATGTACGGTGAAGTTACAGCCTACTTCCTCTTTCATGGCGAAACCTCAAGATTTGACACCTCACCACGCCCACATAGTGTAAAAACTGTAACCTTTATGCATCAATTTACCATCCTCAAAGCCTTGTCTACAAACTGAGCAAGTTTCAAGGGGATAGGATGAATCCCCTAGGACAAGTTGAAAAGAGTACGACCCCTGGAAATGGGCAAAAATGGACATTTAATTTAAAATGGCAGACTTCCTCTAGGTTGTAGAGGGGTGCTCCCACTGACTTTTTTGTAGGTCTGGAAAGGATACATCAGCCTACCAAATTTGGTGCAGCTCGGAAAAAGAGAAAGGGTATTACTGAATGGTTAGGGGGCACTATGGAGCCAATTTGCCACACCCTTGTATGAAACCTATACTACATCACAATTTTCGCAGGACTGGATGTGCGTGCCAAATTTCATGAATTTTCACGCAAGGAGCCAATTTGCCACACCCTTGTATGAAACCTATACTCCATCGCAATTTTCGCAGGACTGGATGTGCGTGCCAAATTTCATGAGTTTTCACGAATCACCTACGGTGCTCAGGCCCTAATAATAATCAAAGGAGAAACAATAGGGTCCTACGCACCGCTTACGGTGCTCGGGTCCTAATTACTTAAATTTCATTAAGTCCTCGCACCCTTCAGTGCTCAGGCCCCTATAAACCGGTTCAATCTTAGAGGAATTTTAACCTCTTCAGACTTTCAACCCCATGAGTAATAAACTGGGAGAAACTCAAAAGGGTTGACTTGGTGCACTGAGGAGGTAAAATATATCATCAGCATTCGGGCAGATGAACAAATTTCCCCAATGTTGGACCACACACAAAAACAGTGAAGTGAAAATCATGAATGTATGATGAAAAAAGGCGGCTATGAATGCTCTGTCAAATGCTTACTGTTCAGGCTGGCTAGCCGGCTACCAATGTTACTACATGCGGTCAGCTGTGTAAATAATTGCAAGGCTAACATTACTCAATTATAAAATATTATCATCCATAGAAAAGATCAGTTACATTATAAATCATTATAAATTATAAAATGTAGCCTATAAATATGGTGCATTTATATTATACATCCAGTTAGAGATGGTTCCTGATTAATGCACAGTTCCAGTTTCAGAGCATTAAGAGCTTTTCTGTATGAAAGATATAACAGCCATCAGCAAAAAATTGAAAGTAAGATGACTGCAGTTAAAAAATACAGCATTGCACATCCAGGAATAATCATGTCATAAAAACTTAAATATAAGGCAAGTTCACAAAGCAAACTTAAAAGGTGAATGAAAACAGTCCAAGTCAGTCATACATATAAGCCAGAATCAAGGGGAAGAATATTTGACATGCAACCAAGGATTGTGGCCAGAGAACTTCACAGATGAGATAAGATTGAGATAACTGTCAGAAAGCTAGCCACAGCCACTCAGAAAGAACTGAGCTTGACAATGCCAAAAGATTTAGAGGGAAAGAAATTCTCTGAGTATTAAGCATGTACCAAGTCAGCAAATGGACAGGAAAAACAGAAAAGGGACCAGGTAATGTACAGTGAAAGCGCAAAGTTAATATATTGTGTGCCATGGCATTATTTTCATGAGACAGCCTCAAAAACCCATCGACCAGTGTTCTAAACACCAAAGAAGAGTACAAAACATCAAATCTCAAATGGCGCAGAATGCACAACAAATTACCTGTCCATGAAGAAAGTAAGGAACTCAAAACCTGCTACCTCAAGCTGAAAAATATGAGGTATTCTTTAATGAAATCAAAAGGAAGAGACAGCTGTCTGCAAAAAGAAATCCAATGTTAAGTTCACAGAAACAAAGCTATTCTTGAGGAAATATTAGATGCCACACTCTTTTTGGCCTCAAGAAATTTGCCGTTCAGAGGGAGCACAGACAAACTTAGTGATGTACGGAATAGCAACTTCATTGGCACTATAGAGCTTTTAGCTGAGTATGATTCTCTGTTGAATGATCATTTGCAAAAAGTAAGGGAGATAAGGACAAGCATCAAAGTGACTTATTACCTTAGCCCACTGTCTCAAAAACAGTACACTGAACTCTGTGGAAAGTACTGAAGGAAAGGAAGTGTGCAATTAATTATTCATTAATATGTGATGGAACTCCTGATGTGTCCCATAGGGAGCAGAATGTAATTTTGTTGAGATATTATGTTCATAACGGGAATGATCAGTGGAATATAACTGAATGTTTCTAAAAGTTTGAAGAATTCAATGGCAAGACATGCCATGAAAAATCAGTGAATACTGAGGACATTAGAAGAATACCACATTGACACTGCAGATTGTAAAGGCCAGGGCTTCAAAAACGGCTTAAATATGTTTGGAAAAGTTGAAGGGGTCCAGGCTGAAATAAGGAAAAAAACCCCACTTGCTACACATTCACTCAGAGCCTCACATACTCTGAACTAGTTGGTGTACACACTGTAGAGTCATGGAAAGACATTTCAACATTATTCGGGCATTTCAGTGCCAGCCCAGAGCAATGGGCCATTTAAGACTGGCCATGATAAGCTGAGCATCACAGACCTTTAAGAGACAAATCCATCTACCCTTTGGGCATCCAAAGACACACTCTACAGTCATGCATGCCTGGCTATGGTGAAACTTATCTGCTCTTCACTTACTTCTCTGACCTCACAATAAGGAGTCATAAGCCATGGCAACAGGGGGTAGGCTGAATCACCTAAAACAACAAGTGGTATATCAACCTCTTGAGATCTTCCGCCATTCTTGGCAATAGTGCATCTTTAACATCTCGCTCATAAACCTCTAAAAGCGTAAACACATGGCATCATGGATCCCATCTGGCCATCCAACATTTATGTCTTAAAACTTTAAGTTGTTGCCCACAACATCTTGCAGTATAATAGAATAATCCCCTTTACTATTGTAAATATCTGCTAGTACATCACAAAGGGCACTAATATTAATGTGTGTCCCATCAATAGCACTGACTGCTTGGAAAAATCTCTATTTGTCAAAAAAGCTTGACCAATTAATTTGAATTGAGCTAAAGAGAGTATTCTAATGGCTACTGCTGGGCCGAGACCACCCCTGATTGGCAATCTCATTGATTTAGTTTCTATTTTAGCGGCAAATTTTTTCAGGCCACTTTTTATTTCATCAGGATCCCTCTCATCTTTGGCTGACCCATCCCCAACTGGTAAGCTTCAGCCCCTGATTATATTCTCCTTGCCCTCAAGTCCCTGTGTGAGTGATGTTTTTTACTGTTTTTTTTTATTTTTATATTTGTAATGAAGTAGTATTGTTTTTTTAAAACTTGAACTATGTTGACTGCTATGTAGACCCAGAGATTAGCTGCTGCTATGCAAAAGCTAATGGGAATCTTAATAAGCAAACAAACAATCAAAGGTCCCCTGCCTCTCACTAATATAATAAACCTGAGTGTCTTGCTATTGGTGGTGTCATTTAAATGTTTCCTATTTCCTTCAAACATTCTCAAGGTGACATTGCCAGGCTTTCTTTGATTAATAATATTACATTATCAAGGGTATTTGTCTCATTTTGTTTTGTAGGTTTTAAGACATGGCTCTTTAAAGGTTTGCTGCAATGACAACAGATACCTGTTAACCCAGAAAAATAGCTTTTTGCCAATCTTTAAATATTAGTTAAAATAAAAGTACAGAATAAGGTTAACCCCATACTAACCTCCATGGGCTCTGCTAGAGCTTCTTGTTCTCGTGTTCCAAACATCATTGTCTCATCACCATCTGGAATCTGTGTAACATCCACCAAGGACAGGGCTACATGAGAAAAAGAGACAGACAGACACAAACACACACACACAAATGTTTGCACATCTCTACATATTATTGTTATTGTGCGATCTTTACTAACATAGTGGCTAGCTTGCCCCTTAACATCACATCATTATCACAGGAATCAGTTCCGTATTACAAAGTATGGCAGCTGTCATACCCTGTAAAACATTTCTTAAGTAAATAGCTTTATTTATTTATTTTTAGATTGTTGTTTGCATTTATAGGCTAATCATAAGAAATATTGTGGAAAACAGGCAAATCGGTGGTGGCTTTGCGCTAGCAAGTAGGTGCTTGAGCGGTAGCTGTGGACTGTTCATAGACTGTCTTGGACTGTCCAAGAGGCTTGCCAGTGTGTCCCAAAACCCTTCCAGGTATCTAGCATGCTAAATATTGCCAAGTTCATACAACATGACTTTCAAGCCGTCAGATCATTATGCTGTTCACACTACACGATTGTGTCAAGCCCACATAAGGAAGCAGTGCAGACAGCAGTCTGTGTGGGTCCTTCTTTCTGTTGGGTTGATGGCGAAAAATTTAATTTGTTGCTAATTCACAAAGTGACTTAGAAAAAAAATTGGCATTTGCCAAGCAACCAAAGCAGCAAACTTTCAAAGTCTCCAACAAAAATTGTGATTGCATAAAATTATAACAGATTTGCCATAGATAGACTCTTTTGAATAATTTGGAAGTCTGACTTGGCCACAAAATTAAAAGTTAAATCGTGAGCAACTAAAATTCACGCTGTAAGAGGTAAGAGAAGAGCTATGAGATGATATGATGAGGCTTAAGTGAAGTAGGGAAGTGAAGCAAGAACCAAGATAGTACAAGGAACTAAAATATGAGGAACTTAAGTCAAGAGCCCTAAATTCACGTTTCTGTTCTGCGTTGTTTATGGTTTTCCACCAGAATGAACAAAGTATTTTGCATGGCTTTGTCTGGGACATGTGTGATCAGAAATTACAGGAACTTTTAGATTTTATTTGACTATACACACACACACACACCCATGCACACACACACCCACATGCATGTTTGTATTTTTTATCCACTATGACCCATTGAAAAGTGTAGCATTGGAAAGACAAAGAACAATAAATTAATCAATGATAGAACTTTGGAGAAATAAACACACAGAAACATTTTAACTTTACCAGGATATCTAGTATGTGAAGATAACTACTTGAAAGAAAGGGCAAATATTTTTTAACACTACTACTAAGAAGATTTTACAACATTTTTTCCTAATTGTAATGAGATATGAATATTAAATTATTCTAGAAGTTCTAACATTTACCCAACATAGTCAGTATATGGCACTATTGTTACATAGTAAAATGCAATAAAGAACCCAACATTATATCTAGGTTCTGGAACATGCTAGGATCTAGGGTAGCTAGGGTAGTTTACATTGCTTTGGATAAGCATTTTGACCGTATTTGGCAAAACAGTTGTATTATTATGATTTCAACAGTATGCTGCAAGGGTAGCAACATTGACAAAAGTTCTTGGTTCTAGAGCAGGAATTTTTGCGAACTTGATCTTATCAGAGGAGGAGGTTAACAAGAACAGTCTGTCCCTTTTCACTCACTAACACTATGCATTCTTACTAATCCTCAATTCTACGCACTTTTGCCATAATCAAGTGTGTTCCAAAACACAGTGAGTTGGACAGAATGAGGGGGAGTTTCTGTGTTCAGCCCTCCAATTCACCTTTAAAACAGAGACAATTAAAGTGCAGGCTTAAAAGCGAGGGTTGTCCCATGGCAATACCAAAACAAAATCCACCAGGACAGCATTACTATTTCCAACAAATTTAAGTTTTCTAAGTTCAATTAGTTTAAAGAAAATATATTTGGGTAATGTGATGTTACTTTCATGTTTGCAAGCACATATCATTGCAAAAAACCTTAAATATGAGAAAAGATAGTCACATAAATGTGTCATGCAATCCAGATTGTTGTCATGGAAATTTAGCCTATTCGTAGGAAATTTATCATCTTATTTGTTTCTCAGCAACTGGCTGGTAACATAACATCTGAACAGGGAAGTGGAAAATTAGCTGAAGTGTGTCCCAGAGCTGTTCGTACCTCTGCCTCCTACTTACGTGGTTCTGCTCCACCAGTGGCCCTTTCTAATGTGTCACTAACCCTTGTAATTTATTGTCCCTCAAAAAAGGGAAAGGGGTTGATTGGGTCAGTTGGGACAGACTGGAAGAGTCATTTGTATGCCTGTGTGTGTGTGTGTGTGTGTGTGTGCGTGTGTAAAATGGAAGAAGAGATGAATTCACACAGTGAGGTTTTTTACAGTCTTTTTATGTTCCTCACTCTTAATGAAGTTAACACTCAGTTATATTCAAAGATGGGGTCTGATGATTTCCAAACAGTAGACAAGATCTCATCTTCATTCTGTGGTAGTTTTGATTGTCCATTTAGTCCTGTCAATATCACAAGTCTCCATCTTGGATCTGTCTGATGTGTTAAAAACTGCTTTTCCTTTGGAAATGTCAACTAACCCATGCTGTTTATGGCCAACCTGCGGCTCGCGAGCCTGGTTTCATGCGGCTGTTACGTTCACGTTGTGTTTGTGGGGTTTTTTTTTATGTGTATGTGTATGCACATTTGCTTGGCTTGAGATAGGTTATATGCTAAATTATTTGTTTTCCATGTTTATTCGTATCACTCACAAACATGCATCTAATTAAGTTCAGGTTTGAGTCAAATGTTTAGAAAATCGTTTCACACAAATGCAAAAAGGCAAAAATATATCATCATGCCGGTAGGGGTCGGTCGGCCCCGCCAACGAGGTGTCCCTTATTTATTTTTCAAGGAGTTAGCAACCCTAGCTTGAGTTCAAAACAGTATTTTCATCTCACGCACATGCGCGTTTGACGCAAATTTTCAGAAGGGAAAACCTTATGATCTGTTTCCCATGCATGGTAAGAGAAAAACCCTATTGTAAATTATTAACATAATATGTGTGCACAACCGAACACCGCAAGCTATGATTGTCTGTAATCGGACACTTGGCCAAGATGGACCTACGGTATTTTCCTGTCATAACCATTGGGTGATCGCGGGTTAGACATCAGTTGATGTGCTTTATACATGTTTAGTAGTCTACGTATCAAATTTCATGTGTTTACATAAACATTTAAATGTCTGATTACAACATCAAAGCGACTGTGATAAGAGTCTGCAGTAAGAACACGATCATCCTACCGGAAGTTTCTCTGATTTTTTTTTCACTTTACTGCTAAAACCCTGTATTCTTACGAGTGCACAGTCTTTTATTTTGAAGGGAATTTTGTCCGGTTACAGAGGATAGCAGCACACTGCCAAAACAGCAGCGTTAGCGCCTTTTAATCAACTCTGATGAACACAGGGCAAAAGGAAGTGATTAAAGGTTATATGGCTGGAAAACACTGCAGTGTGTGGTATGTGACAGGAAGCATGTTCCAAGTCTTGACGATAAGCTGGTCTGCGGGTTGAAGTTTTTTCATTTCTGTCCACTTGTGTTTCCTCGCCAGCTCTGCTTGCTATCGTGCAAGTCTTTCAAAATCTTCATTCAGTGACTTGAACTTATTGACCCACATGTCTGAGGCCTTCAGATCAGCAACTTCTAGCTCAAAATCTCTGATGGAGACACCAGGGATGTAACTCAGGTCGGCTTTGTCGACTACATGCTCGTGTGGATGAGTGATGAACTTTAAAAGACGGGTGTGCTCACGAAATTCTCAAAAGCGTGCTTTGAATGACTGCAGGAGATTGGATGTGAAGCCAGCTAGCTGCTGGAGATCAAAATGTTGAACGAGGTCACTTGCTGTGCATGCATCTTTAAATTGTCTCAGTTTTTCAAAGTGTAGTAAACAACCTGTTTCAGTATCTACGATGAGAGAGTTCCAGCTTGTTTTCAAATGCAAACACTGCTTGTTGAAGGGATAAGACTGTATTTCCAATGCCTTGCATTTTCACATTGAGCTGGTTCAGTAAAACTTCAGGAGCCACTCAGTGTTAGCTAGCTCAGGATGCTTGACATCTTTCATTTCAAGAAAAGTCTGGATTTCACTCAGGCAAGCCGCAAAACAGCTTAGCACCTTCCCTCTCGACAACCAAAGCACATTGCTGTGCAAAAGCAGACCGGGATAATTATTCCCAACTTGATCTAGCAGTGTTTTAAACTGACGATCATTTAAAGCTCGGGCAACAATAAAGTTGACCACCCAAATGACCAGTGACTTCACCTCACCAAGCTTCTTGCCACACATATGAGAACAAAGTGCTTCCTGATGTAGAAAGCAATGAAGACTAAGAATGGATCTATTTTCATGTTGTTGAAGAAGCGCTACAAATCCTCTGTTTTTCCCCACCATACACAGAGCACCATCAGTACACACTGAAATAAGTCTTTTCATTGGTAGATTTTTTTTCTTTAGCGAACTCAATGAAAGACTTGAATAAATCTTCTCCTCTTGACAAAACAGCAAGACTTTCCTCACGCTGTGTGTCACCGGCAGCGTACCTTGCAATCACACTAAACTGGGATAAATGGCTTACGTCTGTTGACTCATCCAAAGCAAGGGAGAAGTATGGCGCTGCATTTATGTCCTTCACTTGTGTTTCCTCCACTTGCTTTGTCATCATTATGGTACGATCGTGAACAGTTTTTGTAGAAACTGATCCTTATATGTGTGAGTCAAAGATCACACCAGCTTCAAAACTGCAGAATGTATTTATTTAACAATGCACCGCAGACCAGGTGAAGACAAGCGATATCCCGCAACTTCCAGACTGTCTAAACAACAAGCATTCTGATCGGCTGGCTGTAAACAAGACTACAAATACAGTGGCTCGTAAGGGACAAACAGAACAACCATTTGGCCAGATGATCAACATCCTTTCCCTTTAGCTTGCACTTCCCATACAAAAACACAGCATTGAGTGAATATCAACATTTCTTCAAATCATATTGTGTCTCAACAGTCACAAAAACAACCAAGTCATGATATTCCTGGTAAGACTTAAACCCAACAGTGAATCAAGGTAGGTGAATATGCTAGTCTGATGTATAAGTGCATAAACTAAGAACATAGTGCAAATGTCAAGTAAACATCACCTTTTAAACTTAAACCTTGTTATAAACTACTATATTAGTCTATTGCAGTCTGTAGTCTCTCTCACTCTCTCTCTCTTATTTTTTCCTATTCTATATATATTTTGGATTTGGTGAGCAGATGCGACCTGAGCGTGTGATGTATTGTGTGTTGCTATTCTCAAAGGGAGGGTGAGCTGTGGGCACTGGCCGAAGGGGGGCTTGTGTGATGAATGCATGGCATTAGGCTGAGATGTTTGTGGAGAGGGCGGAGCACTGTTCATTGTGAAGGGGCTAGTGTCATGGGAATCTGGGTCCTCTGCATGGAGCTGCGGTGGTGGTGGCTCTGAAACAGGAAGGATGTGGCAGCGATTCCTTCTGAATGTTCTTCCATTTGACTGGATGATGTAGGAATGTGGCTCTCTGCTTGTCTCTTTCATCCAAGTTGTTCATAGCCTTTGGGGGTCTGCAGACGTACCGCTTGTCCCTCTGCCAGAGGTTGTAGTGAGCGACTTGACTTGTCGTAGTGGTGCTTTAAAGTGAGTCTTTTGTTGAGGAGCTGGGCAATGATTTGTTGAGCATCCCACGGGGCTGGTTCCACTAGTTTGGTGCTCATGGGGATGGCTGCATGTGTTTGTCATGACATCAGGCTTTCAGCAGGGGAGTCCAATGTTGGATCACGTGGAATGTTTCTGAGGTTCAGGAGATTTAGGAAGACATCTGTCCCATCCCTGTGTGAATTCTTCATCAACTGCTTGGCACTGCGGACCGCTCACTCTGCAAGCCCATTTGATTGGGGGAACTCAGGGCTGCTGGTGGCATGGACAAAGTCCCATTGTTTGGCAAAATTTTTGAAATGCTGGCTGGTGTATTGCCTGGAATTGTCAGAGATGAGGGTGTGTGGGGTGCCATGAACTGAGAAGTGTCTCTTTAATTTGGAGATCACAGCTGATGAAGTTATGTCATGGAGAAGGCCGTTTCGAACCATCCAGAGTATGAATCCACTAGCACTTGGTAATGTTTGCCATGCCACTTAAAAATGTCTGTGGCTACTGTGGACCATGGGAGGTCTGGGACTAGGTGAAGATGAAGAGGTTCTTTTTGCTGATGACACTTGGTGCTGTTGCATGCTGGGCATGAGAGCAACACCTCTGTGATGTCATGTGACATTGTTGGCCAGAAAAATATGCTTCTAGCTCTGCGCTTGGTTGCTTCAATACCTGGGTGACCTTTGTGAACAATATTAATGTACTCTCGGTGTAGAGAGTGGGGGATGACTGTTTTATGGCCTTTCATAACAATTCCATCCTCTACTGTTAGCTCGTCCCTGGCTGGAACTGGCTTTCTCTGGTGGGCCATCCTCTTTGAATAACCGCACTGAGGGTTTGTAGCACCTCATCCTCTACTGTGTGCTTTCTCAGTTCTTCCAGGCAAGCAGTGGAGATATAACTCACTGACATGACTTCAAAAGTGTCATTTTCAGCAGGGCTTTGTGAAGCTTGCGTGTTCGGAGCTCTTGACAGAGTATCTGCCAGGTACATGTGTTTGCCTCTCTTGTACACCAAAGTGATGTCATAGCTTTGCAGTCGAAGTAACATTCTCAGGAGACAGGCAGGGGCAGTGTGAATGGGTTTTTTTTAGGATAGTTACCAGAGGTTGGTGGTCGGTTTCCACGATTGTGGGCTTTCCGCATACATAGTCTTTAAACTTTGTGCAGGCAAACACGACAGCTAGAAGCTCCTTCTCTATTTGAGCATATTGCGTCTGTGTGTCTGTGAGGGTGCATGATGCGAATGCTACTGGTCTGCCGTTTTGCATGCATGCATACTACAATGTCAAGAAGCCAGTCACGCTGGCTTCTTGACATTGTAGTATGCCAACACAGGTGGGCTTGACAAGCATGATTTCATGCGGTCGAATGCCTCCTGATGTTGTTGAAACCAGCACCATGCAGTCTCTTTATGAGTCAGTGTTCTCAGTGGTGCTGTGACGTCACTGAAGTTTGGAATATACTTGACAAGATAATTCACCATGCCAAGGAGGCACTGTAGTAAAGCAACATCAGTGGGGACTGGCATGTCAGTGATTGCTGCAGTTTTAGTAGGGTCAACTTTCAGGCCTTGGCTTGTGAAGATGTGGCCTACATAGCCTACTTGGTCCAGGCGAAATTTGCACTTGGCTGGATTTAATTTGAGGTTGACTTCTCTCACCCGTTCAAGCACTCTCTTTAAATTGGCATCATGTTCAGCTGCTCCACGGCCTCCATTGATGATATCATCAACAATGATTGAGCATGGATAGCCAGCAAACAGCTGTTCCATTGAGCATTGAAACACCTCACTCACAGAGTTGTTGCCAAAGGCTCCGAATCAACTCCGTAGGAATCTGTAACGCCCAAATGGAGTGCTGAATGTTGTTAACATGGAGGATTTCTCATCAAGACGTATCTGCCAGAAAGAGTTTTTCGCATCCAGTACAGAGAACAGTGTTGCCCCTGACATCTGTGCTGCCACCTCCTCAACACTGCGCATTGGATGGTGGGGCCTTTTCAATGCTGTGTTGAGGTCTTTCGGGTTAATACACAGTCTTATTTCTGGCTTGTCTTTCTTATGTGCAGCCACCATGGAAGAGACCCAGTCTGTGGGCTCGGTGACTGGTGTTATGACACTTATTCTTTGCATGCATTCAAGTTCAGCTTTGACTTTACCTTGCATTGCAACTGGGATGCGGTGAGCTGGCCGGACCACAGGCTCTATGCTGGGATCCACTGTCATGGAGTATGTAAAGGGGAGTTGGCCAAGCTCATCATCAAATAGGTCGCTGTACTGTGTGAGAATCTGTGTGCTGAAGTTTGTGTTATGCTTCATGGTGACCTGATGGACATCAGGACTTATTTTGATGATTCCCATGTTCACACAAGCACGAAATCCTAGCAGCGGTTGCACCTCTTTGTCCACTATGAAAAAGGATAATTGGTGGCATTGCTCCTTTAAAAAACATGACTGTAACTGTGCCCTTCGTTTTAATACTGGTGCCACCATAAGCAACAAGGTTTGTGGCTTTCTTTGGCTTTCTGAGTTGCTCACCATTAGTCACTTGTTCGAAAGTCTCTTGTGACATCACATTGGTCTTTGCTCCTGTGTCAGCTTTCATTTCAGTGGGTTTGCCATTTATGTGGATTGTTACAAATCCTTCATCCTGCTCATTGGTTTGGGACTTAACACAGTCAACACAACTGTCAGCCTCGATACCATCATAAAATGTGTCATCTTCACTCGTTATGGCCTGATCCACAGTCACTTCATGCACAGACTGTCTGTGACTTTTCCAGTGTGAGCTACTTTGGCTTTGTGATTTGGACTTGCAGCACTTTTTGTAACGGTTTAGCTTTTTGCAATTATGGCACTGTTGTCTGTATGCTGGACACTTCTCCCGCTTAGCTGCATGGCTGTTTCCACAGCTATTGCACTTTGTGATGGTTTGGGAGAATGTTTGTGATTTTGACTGGCGCTTTCTGCTTGGAACTGGCTTTACTGCATCAACATTGATAGCTTGTGTGGTTAGTGTTTTGCTACTTTCCTCCATCATCTCATGAATACGGCAAATTCAGATGGCTTTGGCCAGTGTTAACTCACTATCTCTCAACAGGGATTTTCTTAAAGAGTCACTGATAATGCCACACACTATGCGGTCACAGACAAGCTCATCAGTCAAGTCTCCAAAGTGGCAACTTTTAGCTCTGATTCTCAAATCACTCATGAATGACTCGATACTCTCACCTTGTTTCTGGTTTCTTGAATGAAACTTGTGTCTTTCCATTGTTTTATTGTTTTGTGGATTGCAGATTTCACTAAACTTCCTCTTCAAACAGTCCGGATCCTCCCTCGACTCCGCTGGGGTGATGACAGCTCCGTCTGCCCTGGGTCCGCGCACCTCAGCTGCGTAGACAAATGAACGATCCCGTTCAATGGCTTCTTGCCCAGCAAGGTTGAGGAGAATGTAGGCCCTTTCTTTTTTCAGGCTTGTCAGAGTGTGCTGCGGCAATAAAAATATCGTATTCCCGCTCCGGCTAGCATACCTCTCGCTAGTGCCAGCACAGTCCAGGTAAAAAAAATGGCAACAGGTTGACCAACGGAACAAAATACTCACAGGCGAGGAGTTCGTAGTGTATTCTGACACCATGTAGAAACTGGTCCTCATGTGTCTGGGTCAAGGATCACACCAGCTTTAAAACTGCAGAATGTATTTATTTAACAATGCAGCGCAGACAGGGTGAAGACAAGTGATATCCCACGACTTCCAGACTGTCTGAACAATGAGCATTCTGATCGGCTGGCTGTAAACAAGACTACAAATATGGTGGCTTTCAAGGAACAAACAGAACAACCATTTGGCCGGATGATCTACAGTTTTGGCTGACAGAGGCATGTCTTTTATTCATTTGATTATCTTGTCTTTATTCGGAAAGTTGTCAAAAAGTTAAACGGCCACATCAAGATTGAATGATTTGGCATACTTGCCATCTGTGAATGGCTTTCCGTTCCTCACTATTGCTAAAGAGCCAGCAAAGCTAGCCGAATTCCAGTCACCTTGTCTGGTCCATACACGGAGTTGCTGCAGACTAGTTTGCACCCTGCACAGTAGCTCTTGGCATGCCTTCTTCCTGCTGTCCCCGCTGGATATTTCGATGCAAATGTAGCATGGTGTGTTTCAAAGTGCTGCTTTATATTTGACCGTTTCATTGATGAAATTTTATCATTGCATATTAGACACACCGCAGAACCTGCTCTCTCCACAAAGGTGAATTCTTCTGTCCATTCGTGCTTTAATGTACCCATATCAACGGCCCTTCAACTTTGCTTTAATGAGCGATGGGCATTAATGATCAATCATTTTTTGCTTTTCATAAAATATAAAGACCTCACCTAATATACCAACTACTTGAGTTGTTCATATTCCAATACCAATATCAGAAATGCTGCCATAAATACTGGCATCAGTACCAGCAAGTACTTGAGTCTATGCACTGATCCAATACTATATATTTTATTGGAAATGGGACCCATTTAGCTGTTTGCTTTGCCTAGTGTGCCACACAGGAATTTGCACTGTGCACCCACTGGCAACTTCTATTTTAGAGCAACGAAGAAGAAACAATTTCACGTGTTGGATGGAGCATTATGTCAACTCACTTTGTATGTATTTTTTTATACTGTATGAAAGGGGTAAAGCCAGACAAGGTGTACATTTATAGGGAATTAAGGGACAACGTAGGACAGAGGATGGTTCATTCATTCCTGAGCAACAAGCCGCTATCTTTAATCAATGCAAATATGAAGATCTATACCAAAGAATTAGCACAATAACTCAATGAATACCCTAGAAAGCTTATTCATTGTGATGAAACAGACATTGTTGAAGGAAGTTTTAGTTTATACAATCTGAGATTATAATTGGATGGGAGTAGTGCTGTCAGTGAATGGAATAGCTTCTTATAATGAAGCAGAGCACATGTTGAAGAACAAGCTAGCACTAGGTAAGTTAGTGTCAGCTAACCAACTTCTAACAAACTTCCCTGAAGCTGTGATCAACTTTTTAAATGTTTTCTCTTTTACTACTGTAGTCTCAAAAACAAAGATTATCAGCTGTTGCTGTTTCTTTTGTTTGTTTTTTGTTGTTTTTTTGTTGTTATTTTTTTTAAAAATAAAGGGTTAAGCCAGAGAATACATATTTTGGCAGCTGAAAGTGGTGAATTTTTGCTAACTTTGTTCAAAATAGTTCAAACTGATTGTTTAGTCACCAAAACTGTTGCGAATTAATTTTCAGTCAATCAATTAATCAACTAATAGACTATTTGTTGCAGCTTTACGATGCACATATGTGCATTCAGATCTAAATGTATCTTTTTAGATCTTTTGTGCCCGTATACATGTTTTACATTTTCCTTTTTTGTCAACATGAAACCAATTCAAAAGTCCATATAAATAAAACATACAAAACTAGCTAAAATATGTGTGATCAAGTGCACAGTTTAAACAAGATCACATGACATTTGGACTCTCTTCACTGATTACCATACTTTTTAAAAAATAAATATTAGATGGTGGTCTATTGGAAGAGACAGGTGTTCAGCTCAAACAAACAATTTTATTTCTAATAAACAACGTTCTACTATTGGCAGCATTATTGACTTGTGTCAGTTAATCTCTTTTATAGAAACTCTTGGGCACAAACCATTGTGGGAAACTCAGCATCTGATCAGACCCTAACATGACAGCATCTCTGGTTAGGCTTCAAAATGATCTTATGTGAGTTTACACACTCATGCCAGGGATTGATTATATCTGTATGCTATTTAATAGGTAAGTAAGCCCAGCAGCTTAAAACAATTAAAAGCATTTAATAACATGGGGTAAATATGCCCATAACTAAGATAACCAAAAGGTCATGGCCAAAATGTGTAGTTTCTTCTTTTATTATTTAATAAACAAAACAAAACAAAACCAAACAGCAACAACAACAAAATACATAAAACAAAAACCTGTCTGCTTACATACCATAAAAAACTTCAGTCTGATTCCACAGACAGGTTTTAGATCATGAAGATGCACCATTTCTATTAACCTTTTAATTTGCTTAACCTTTTATTTCACAGTGATTACAGGTTTTTGTCATTCTTACCCTTTTACATCATAGTCTCAGAACAATGCAAAAAGAAATTTGCTTGACATTAAGCGGGTGTTCTACCATATTTTCTCTAGCTTTGTTAGTCTGTGTCTAATTACAACATTAAAAATATCTTTCTTTAATAAAAAGTCAACAACAAGAAAAAGTGGAAACTCTTGCATTTTCAGTTTTTGGAGTTTAAAGGAGAGAAGCTAATGAATTGTTAAAACAATTTCTTCTTAAGCTGTTAATAAACTCACCACAGATCAGCAGGACAGAATAGAGTAGCACAGTCAGCTTCATGACTTCCAGTGAATGTGCTCCTTACTATGATCAACAGATGTTTGCTTCACACGCCTTCCTTTTATGCAATATACGTCAAGCTGGCTGTGGCTGATTTTTGAATGGCTGCAATGTATAGGCAAGGTGAAAAAAGTAAATAAAATAAATAATAATATATAAATAAATAATAATATAAATAAATAAAACTATTCTATTCAGAATTGTCGTGGCTCATGGATATTCTTTATCTCTTATTTGCATTTTAAATAAAGCAAAAGCAGCATTATATGAGTTGTACAAAATTGATGTATTTACAACTTTTTTTGGTAGTTTGTGGGTTTATTCAAATAAGTAAATACACTTAAGTAAGTCACTTTGGAGTCACCTAAGTAAGCATGATCTATACAGATTATATGTGTCACAACATTATTAGTCACCCTGCATAAGCTATGCATAAAAGCCTGCAATTTGCTGACTATTTCAGTCTCCATTCTCATATCGTTATATGTGTTTTATCATTTTTAAAAATCCCTGTTTACCTCAAATAATACCTCTGAGGTAGCAACCTACATGCTATAAATGTCAAGTTACTCATACTATTACCTGGTGGCTGCTTGTATGGATATAAACTAGCTGTTACCTTTTCTTTGGCAGTAGTTAAGCCATTTTCATACCAGCACTCACCTCCCCATGTCAATATGATCCACCAGCCCAAGTTCCCAGCTGAATCATGAATAAGAATGTTATCATTTGTAAATTCATTTTCCAAATTAAAATAGAAAGGGAAATGAGAAAAAGATGTGTAAATTCTCATACTTTTCTGCTGTGTTAATTGGTTTAGGTTCAGGGTGAGGATTAAATTTGGGTTCTGTTAAAGGTCCCATGTTAGCCAAAATACATTTTTTATGTGTTTCAAGTGAAAATATGCATTCACAGCCTTTTTTCACATCCCCAAAATGAAATAGTGCATCTTCCATCCATCCTGTTTGCCCTACTTTTTAAGAAAATGTATACCAAGACACTCTGTTTCATATTTGCTTTTCTTTTTATATCAAATGGGGAGTAGCTACACCTCCAGCTAAGTCATACTCCCAGTGCTGGTTGTTTGTGCTCCCTGAGTCCTAGTGGTTCTACCCTACAGTCACCTTTTTTTCCTTGCTAACAGCTTATGGTAAATAACAAAAGTGTTAAAGGTACCTGTTGGCAAAACAGACTTATTGCTCTGTTGTTGGCTGCAAGAATGAGTACAAAAGTGTCACAACTGAACTAGATTGTGAACCCAAATGCACAACTCAAGAATGTTCAAAGTTTAAAATAAATAACTTTTAATGACAAAGTATCAAATGAAAATCACTCTTACAGAGGCAAACTATTACGTGACAAGTTAATAACTTAAGACAAGACAA
>JAPZDV010021055.1:0-20666 GCA_029814665.1 Acanthurus lineatus | reverse complement strand
CTTGCACTCCAGCTATCAACCTTTTTTTTTTGGCGCCATCACATTTGAACTATTAGGTCAAAGCTGAAGTAGTAGCAATAACAGAAATTGCTAGTAGTTGTTCAACATAACATCAACATCTATTGCTTTAACTAGTATAAACAAAGTACTAACAATGCACTTTATTAGCTATATGCCACAGTCACTTTAGTTTGTTTTTTTAAAATCTCATTATGGACCATTAAAAATTTAAAAAGAAAAAAAAACACCAATTGGCCTCTGGGCTGTAGTTTGGCCATCCCAATGAAAAGTCATGTTTACCAAAATTTATTAAAAATTCATCTTAAGGGGAACGTGTATAGTATTTAATGACTGTCCTTGTGATATATAATTTTACACATTTTTTCTTTCTAACTGAAGCAAGGAATGTTTGCTAATCCATCAAGTAGATGTTAAGATGAAAAATGTTCTAACCTATGTGAGAGAAAAAGTCAGGGAATCATAAAGCCATTAAGACTCACAGTCAAGGCACCACAGACGTGTGCACAAAATGTCAGGAAAATCCATGTGATAGATTTTTAGATATTTCAGCCTTGACTTAATTGATGGACTGACAAAACATTTCCATCCCTGAAGTCACACAGCAAGTGTGACTGAGCTGTCAAATGGCATTTTAAGCCATTAGCTTGAGGGGCCTTGCAGATGAAATAAATATGCAACTGTGTTAAGTTTTATTTCTGTTTAACAATAACAGGTCTGTTCTAAACGAAAGACTTAACATCTCAACATCCTCTTGTAGATGGCTCTCGTTTAAAATCTAGTTTCTAAGCCCTTAATTATCTTAGTTTGTCTAGTGCTCATATGCAGCATATCCCTAATTAAAGATTTTTGAAGAGGATGATACTCTATTTTTTTTTACTGTCAATAAACCTTATGAAAAGACCCAAATTAACCATTAAAATATCTAAATCTGAGTAGTCTCTGTGCTTTAAAATGCAATACATCTGCAAACTAAAAAAAATCTATCAGGATGCCACACTGTTGCATTGGATGACACACCCCTTCATCACCATGGATATACATATACTGTATTACATTTTAACTGAATCCAAAATACACTTTCCTGCTTCCTCATTTACTCATTAGTACACCAACGATACTAATCCATTACTAACGATACTCCCAGCTGATGACAATACTCCTGCTGGGGTAGTGTTTGATAATAACTGCATGGGGGAGCTGTTTTGAGAGATTATGTCTCATTTTAAAAAAGAAAAAAGAAAAAAAAGGAAATCTACTTGCAACCACTTAGAAAAACCATCTTCAGGGCTACACACAAACACCCACACACGCACACTCCTCAACCACCCCCCATCCCACACACATACACACACATATACTTGCCATTGCAGTGTACAATGTCCATAATAGGAATATGAAGGTGCCATTGTCTACAATGTACAGACAGCAGCAGGTGGGTATGGGATGTCAACAGAGGCCTAGCAGAAGTGTTTTGACCTGAGACCCCCTAATACATTAACCAAGCAATGCAACATCTTCACTAGAGAGATTATGGATCAACAAGAGTGAAAAACAGTACAAATAGCAATGATTTGTTTATTTGAAGACATTTATTTGAAGAAAGCAAATTGAAATCTTAGAATCAGTTTAAGGTCTCTGCTCAGACCAGAGATTATGTTGCTAAGTTCTTGTTCTGCATTTGTGACACATTAAAATTTGAAAGGGAGCCAAAAACTCATTATCATTGCGTCAGTGATGATATTTTCCTTGATAGTCCTACATCTTGAACCACAAGTCTGTGTAAAGGTCATTAAAAAAATGAACAAAGAAACGCTGATGTTAAAAAATGCAAGGAATAAAAGAAAAGTATGTGGTACAATTGATTTTATCCAGTAATAAAATCTAACAGCATTGCCACTGGGGTTGAGGATATGGTTCCCCCAACTAGTAACTCATGCCATGCTGTTTATCCCACACCGCTGAGTACAGAGACACAGTAAAAAGCCAGAGGCAAGCTGTTAAACAACCCCTGCACCTTAGGTCTCATCTTCTCTCATCAGCTAACCACTACTGCATGTTGTCATTTTAATGTCTTAAAGGAGTCCCAAGCTATGATAAAAATATGTTTGTTCATCTCATAAATAATTTCTCATTGAAAATTTGTCTCTGAGCATTTTTTTTGGCTTTTATCCTTTTTATCCTGTTTATATCCTGTTGAGATACACATGGAATGATAAAAATTAAATGGCCATTTAGATTGAGGTCTTTCCTTTATAGTTTTCCTTGAGCCTTAAGCCAATATGAAAATCTCTGACTATAGCTTGAGAGAAACTTTTGTCACCAGAATATTATGTTCAAATGGAAAAAATCCACATCTTGGAAAACACAAGTATTAGTTTCCCTTCTGAGATTGAGATTAGACAAGACTGATATCAATCTCATGCCTTTGAATCAAGGACAGAGTCAGGGTGCAGTTAGCCCTGTTGAGGACTAAGACTAAAGGCAGGGAAAACAACTAGTGTGGTGCTGTTTCATCATTCATGTCTAAATTCATGTGCTGTAAATTATTTGTCTCATCTGTACATTAAATTTAACTGTACAAAACACCATGCACAGGTGCAACAGATGCAACAGGTTAATTAGTGGGCTTAGTTGTTGAAAGGGCCTTCTTCACTACAGAAAGAGGCACACTAGCCATCCTCTGCTTTAAGTATTCAGGCTGAGAACTTATTTAATTTCATGCATAAATCCAAACACAAACCCAAACTAACCTGCTGTGGAACAGGCAGCTGGGCAAACTTAAAAACCCAGCACAGTGTTGGGGGGTGCAGCCCCCAGAACCTCTGTCCCCTCTGTTCTCTCATTCTGCATATGATGTTAGACAAAAAAAGATATTGAGCTGAGAGAGCTCTCTCTCAATTTAAAATACTGTTAACCACTAGTGCATCATTTTAGGTAACTCCAGTCACACCCCATTTTATCTACAGTCTATATGGGCTAAATCTTTAGCTGTACTGAAAACTAGCCTGTGATTCAGTACTTGAAATTCTTCAGCTTACATTTCATCAAGCCCAAAATTGAATTCAGGGGGGTAACCAGTGGATTCCTGACACGTGTAATATTCTTAATTTCAAAGTTTCTAACAGGTTAGACTAACATGATGTCCCCACACAGAATTTCAGGCAGTCTGTGTTGTAGGAATGTCTCCTTTGTTGGGTCAGAGATTTTCAAACAACTACTCCTTCAGGAGTCCTATCTTCTATTTCAAAGATTCCCGGTTGGGGTTATGAAACCTCCCAAAGTTATTCATTGAATACATACCAGTCAAATGAGGTGCCTAATGATTCAAGGCTGGCATGGGGAGATGAATTCAATGTCCAAACCACCGATAAAAAACAATGCTGCTGAGAGTAATTAAAGAAGCTACCAAGGGATGTCAGAACTCAACTTCCTCAGTTTGTGAATTTAATTGTATTCTATGAATAGTCGATAGACCCTGACTTAAAGATGATTCAGACTGTTGGAGGCGAGAATCATCCACTGGGACTCCTATACACACAATGTGTGAAATCTTTTAATTGATGAGTTTTAAGCAGCAAACGTGTGGTAAAAACAGATAACATACCGAACGTATATGCACAGTTAGAGTAAAGGCTGTTCATTAGTTCTGGCTTGGTGTTTTGCAGATTAAAGACACCTAAAGATTTTGTTGAAATCTGAATGATATTTGGTTGAAGAAGTTGAGGAGACAAGCCTCCTGTACCTCCTACTGACTGCATCGTGCTGCTTACCTCAACTCTCTCTGACATGACTAGCCCTTTCACACATGGTGGTCACTGTAATGGAAGACTATTCAAAAGCCATTTTCTTGTATGTATGGGATTTGGCAGAAATTTTTACAGTTTTAACAAGTGGGTGGTCGTGTATGGGACAAATCAACAGTAGTAGCTGCTGTGGAGCTACACCATGTATTGATTTTATTTTGGGAGGCTACAGTCCATGTTTCTGTGGGTTTGGAGTGGCTGTGGCTCCAAAGGCACATTGAGCAAGTCTTACACAAATCAGAATGTATGTGTCTCTAATGAGCAAGTTGCCATTAATGTTTGAATGTGCATGAATAGGTGAATGCTGACTTTAATATTAAAAGCATTTTAAATGGTCAAAAGTGCAAAAGCAGTTCATTTACCATTTTATATTCCTGAAAATACTTCTCCACTGTTGACTTGGCTGTATCAATTAATCTGTTATAAAAAATTCAACCCAAAGTTTTGTAAAATAAAAATATTAATATAACAGTTAGTGACCTTACATTGCATTAAAGTGCAGAAAAACATCTAAATCTAGGCAGACTTATTGAAATGATGTATAGCTCAGCAAAACTGAAGAGATATACTTCTGAATTACTTCTCAAAGACAGCATTTGAAGAGTTATGAACTATATTTTCCTCTAATTTTTTGCAGAAAATTTTCATGGATAGAATATGTAGCTCAGCAGTGCAAGGTACAGATGAGCTAAGGAGTCAAAAGTGTGGGGCTGAATGGAGGAAGGAGTAAGGAGAAAGTAGCAAGGAGAGGCTGAGGTATCAGGATTAGGGTTTTCTTCCTATCTTAACTCAACAGCATGGTTCTTCAATTAGAAAACATGTTTACTGGTGCTACACTAAGATTTTTTAATGCTTATTTTCAAACCCTGCTCTTGAACTCAAGTTCCAGCTTGAGCACAGATTCACTCTGCTCCTGCACTAACTTTCATGCTTGTATACAGACTTGCTTAGATTTTCTGTTCTCCAGCTTCATTCTCCTCACACTTGGCCTCATCTGTGTAACTGTGCAACTTGTGCAACTTTTGCTCTTGAATTATTGTTGCAACAATCCTGTCACAACTCCCCAAATAACAGAATACAACTTGTAGTGTCAACAAATGAAAAGATCGACGCTTGGTTGTGGGCCTTGCTTCCTTTATGACTTATGCGATTGACAGTAAATGTATATACCAGCACCTGTACTTTTTCTCTCGTAGTTACATAAAATAGTAGTCATATATGCAGCACATCACCTTCCTGTCGGTGTGCTGGAGGAGTAAAAACTTAACCTATGACTCCATGAGAGCAGTGTGGGGATCTCATCTCACATAGAGACACAACAAACTGTAACCAACCCTCTTCTTAACCTGTTCACCCCGGCATGGCCTAGTGAAGCGAGCTTCTCTTACTATATTAAATCATATAGCTGGTCTTGAATACAGACCCAAATAATCATCAATATACTGTTTGAGCAGTATGTAAATGTAATCTTGACATTTTAAGATCTTTCACTTCTCAGCAAAATTAAGTCTTGTTTACATCTAAATATTATCCTGTCTTCTGACATGTAATCCCCTGAGTAAAGGTGTTAACTGAGGTGATGATGGACAGTCCTGCAGTCAGTGTTCAGTCCAGGTTATCTTGATGACTTAAAATTTCTTGCATGACATGGAGTGTCATAGTCTATTCAAACTGTTACTTCTGAGGTGATGATGGACTGTCATTGACTTTCCAGAAAGTGGTGGACAGTCATACAATCAGCACCTGAGTGCATGTAGCATGTAGCATGCATGTAGCCATTGGAGGAACTGCAGCCTCTTTGAAAATTTACAGCCCGAGAGCCTAAGATTTTTCAAGGATTTAAGAACCCTCTGCCTGCTTGTTTTTCATACTGCTATGACACAAGCAACCTAATATTGGAGTTGCTCTATTCAACAATGGACAAAATGACTGTACGCTAAGTAAAATGTTGCTTGTGATGTCCAAATCATTAGCATTTTAACCTCTTTTGGCTTTTTTTGCAACACCTTAACTATTTTGGTACCGTCTCACCAGATATTTTTTTAAGAGGTAAGGTATCATTGTTCCTCAAACGAATCTGCATATGCCTTGTTAAAGTTCATGGGTGCCCTTGTGCCAATCTGTGGCACACAAACCACCCATGGTGTGATGGATCCATGGAAAAGAGAGGGCACACTGGTTTGTAATTAAAGATTAAAAGTTCACTCACAACACCTGCAGAATAATGGGACTCATTGGGCAGACATGCAGTTTTACCAGAATTACCTCTGAAATATTCAGTGGGGACTAATTCTAGGGTTAATTTTTTATAACAGCTTCAGTTTGACAGTAACTAGAAGTAACTTAGTATAAGTATAATGTAACATCAAATAGATTAAATAGTTAGACAGTAAACTGGGGCCAGATTTTTACATAAAAAGAACAATTTGCTATTAAGCTGCTTAAGCCATTGAGTCATCGAAAACCAATTATAATACAAAGTGAAATCATCTTCTGAACAACACATTGAAAAATGCAAAAATGTTTAAGTTGAAATTTTACAAGTCTGATTCATACACACAAGACTTCAGGGATTCTGCCAGTGGATATTATTTTATTGCAATCAACTGTTTGTGCATTTCCTAGGAGGGGAGGAGCTCGCAATCCAAAAATGATTAACCTGATGGTGAGAGGCACTTACTGTCCCTCCGACTGATACCTTTTTTTCAGCCACGTAAATCACAGGCAAGATGGCAGGGCTGACATAGTACAACCTCCCAAACTTTACAGAAAAGTGGGCTTCACTGATGGTAAAGTTTATATTGTGAGACTCCAGATCATCTCACCTGCAAGAAGAGAGATTTAAATCTTGGAGGAGGAACACTGAGAACCCAGGTCTGTTTTTATATTTTGTTTTTGTTTATTAAATAGAGCAAAGTTTTTTTCTTTCTTTAAAAATATATAAAGATAAAGATGAAGCTGGCGAATAGCTAATAAATTTACAGCATTTGAGCAAATAAAGATGCACATATTTTTCTCAGGAGAACAAAAAAGAGCTAATAATAGAGTGACAATTAAATCCAATTGTGAGTGTATATTATTAAAACTGGAGGTCAACATTTCTATGTTTTATGCCAGTGGTGTATTTTAAAAGTGTTACAACTTCATTTAGTTATAATGTCAGTGTTGTGTTTACAATTTGTTCTGCTGCTCTCAAGTGGCCAAAAAGATCAATAATATTATTATAAAAACAGCTTTAAAAAGCAAAACGGATAAATGGATACACAGAAACTGACATCACTGAAACTAATCTGGAGATTTTTTGAACTTATGAAACTAATATTCAAAGCTCCTTGTAAAACATGTTCTTAGATGATGAGGCTCTATTAGTCTAGAAAATTTACCAAGAAGGTGTTGAATAAATTACTGGCTCGAGAAGCAGAGTGTGGTTGTCATGTCTGACAGAGTCAGAGATTACGATGTCTCCAATTAGACCATTAGATTAAATACCTTTAGCAGAATTACTTGACCTCTTATCTTTTGACAAGACAACCATATCCTGCTGCTTACTGGCTGGAAACTTCCCAACGACTGTTTTCACATAAAAATAAGAATGAAAAGAAAATATCCTAAAAAAGGACATAATGTTAAAAGCTATACATGTTTTTTAAAGACTAATTCTAAAATGTTGAAAAAATATACCTAAACCTAAACATAAGCCAAAGGTTATGTGAACTTATAACCAGAAGGGTTTTGGTTCAAAACCTTAAACTTGATGAGTGTCTGGTGACCCATGTAAAAGGCAGCAGTTGCTCATCCTTCGGTACAACAACTGAGGTGCCCTTGAGCATTTCCCATAACCCCAACTGCTCAAGCGGACAGAAGATCAGTCTGTGATGGTACTAAGCATTTTCCAGGTATACATGAACAACTGTGAATGCGATAAGGTATTCCTGTAAAAGAGAGCATTGCTCTTAGAGAAACTTGCCAGACCAAAGAAAGGTGAAAAAAAGACCACTTTTGTTCGAACAATGCTAAATAAATATATTAGGGCCTTTGGTCTGTGTAACAGTGGCTGTGCATAAACACACTGCTTTTATAAATATTGACATTTCAATTCTTTAATGTAGCAAACTGCTTAATACATTGATGTTTAAAAAAAGGCTCTATCTAAATAGAATATATATATATATATATGTCAGTTTAATATATATATATATAGCTAAACTTTTGCTTACTCTTTGATAAAATATCTCATATCTAAATTCCTTTTTCAGACTTTGGCTAAATATTTGATATTTGGGACTCTTCTAATTCTCAATGCAATGTTTTGAACCAGGATGGAATTAAGGTTTGATGTCCAGCACTTAACAGAGGTTACAGTTCAAGAATCTATTGACGTAGAATTTAACAGTTGAATCTAACAGTTGACTTAACAAATAAAATCCAACTAAATTCTGGTTCTAGCCACCTGGGCTATCAGTAACCCGTCACTTTTACAATAAAATGTAACAAATTATGCATTTATGTGAAAAATCATTCACCTGAATGGTGGAAGTGGGGTCATTTATTGGTCCTGATGCCACTACAGTTCCTTCAACTGCAAACAATCAATTTATCAGCTCTATTTTTTTGCATAATAACAAATACAACTGAAAAAAACTGGTTGGTTAATCTTGTTTTGTCTGTTGACATAAAATTAATCTGCAGCTTAGTGATTCATCACTTCTCTGTAGAGAAGCCAAACATTATCTAGTTCCAGCTCAGTTGCGAGGATTAGTTGCTTTTTCTGGTTTTTATAGCCTCCATCAAAAATATTGGGTTTTGGACAGATGGTCACACAAAAAAAGACATAATATTCCATTTTAGATTTAAACAAAACAACAAATTGAAAAATTATTTTAAACAATTAATGTTTAAAATATTTCTTAATTGCAGTCCCACACATTGGTCTCCTCACCTGCAAATAATCAATTCAACAATTAAGAAAGTGGACGGATCCTATCATCGAGGCCAGAAGCCTGGCATATGAGCAAATATGCCTAGTAACATTTAACAAGGTTTAACCTCTGCAATTTCGCCTGTGTTTATGACTCAGTAGCAATAGCTATTCCTTTTAATTAAAGCGTTTGGAATTGGCTCTGATGTTTTTTTCAACAATGTTCTCACCAATTGCTCAATCTATTGAGACTGGAAACTATTGATAGTCAGTTGATTCCTTTTTAAATCTCTGTCTAACCAATAAATTATTGAACAGACACATATGAACAGTTGGTCTGAACGCATTCTCTCTTGTCTACGAATGAGACAGGAGTACATAACTGTTGCGGAGCTGAACTCGTGCGTCCGTCAGGAGTCTGGTTGCCGCCTTGTGGCTGTATGCAGGCTACAAAACCAAATTAAAATCAACACCACACTTTGAGACCAGACAGACACACACGTGAATAATCTGCCTGCCTTAACACAAACTATTTAATTTCCGCACGTATGCGATCATTGAATTGCTCTGCTATCCTTTGACAGACATGGCTCAGCAAACACAGCCCGCCGTTCCTATAACATGGGAAAACAATGGACCAGCAGATAACAACATTACGATCAACTTCCCAAATACACGTCATGCTATTAGCGTTTACAATCCAAAAAACAAAAGGCTGCTTAAAATGCGGCCGCATATGACTAATAAGTGGAAAGAACGTCACGCAAAACTCAATTTAAAAATTGAGTAATTTAATATATCCACCGTGACTGACAAGCAGTAGTTGAACATGTTGTAGAAAAACACTTAGATTCTGAATCCACAAAAACGACATTGTACTTCGGTGTGGACACTAAACATCTAGAGGCAATTGTTTCAGTAGCATTTTAACTTTTAGTAACGATTCCCACTGGTCGCTACCGCCCTCCGCTATGCATTTTATTGGAAAAACATGGCAAGAAACTGCAGGCGAAGCAGCAATAAAGTTATAATTTCTCAAAGAATAAAGACCCGACAGCGGGTTCTACATAAGCCGAATGAATGCGTGGCTTCAAACAGTTTCAGTTTTTATTTGACATGTTCCATCATTTCAGCAGTAATCAAAGAAACATTAAATATCTTTTTTAAATGGCGTCTGACAGGACGTTCCCTGTGAAAACATCACGCATAAACCCAGCTGGACTGTCGACACCTAACCACAGCTTGATGTTGACTAATTGAGACAAAAAGGCAAAATGCCAATGACAAGCGCACATTTATATTCATCCCAACATCTAAATCTCAGATGGAAATACACTAAAAACAATTTCTTCATGTAACAATTGATAAAGGCAGCGACCAAAGCAGGAGACAAACAGCACAAACATAATACAGTAGAGACAGGCATTGAAGCAACAGGCGACACTAGTCTCCTCACCTGCAGACACGGTCATTAGCTGGAGAAATGAAAACTTTCATCTCATAGGAATCAGTTGAGACAGACTGCGAGGGCAACCTGCCTGCTATAGAATCCGCTCTCTGAAGCTTGAGTCGCAGTGTGAATTCGCATCTTTACCTTTCAGTATAAAACACTGCACAGGAGTGACTGGGGAGACAGGGAGGGGTTCTTTATGTGAAGTCACCGGGTAAGAAAGACAACACCACTTCCGGTCTCTACTTCCAATACAGAACCTCCTGCAGATACTGTGTTCGGGTTTTGTTGTCTGGATAAAAAATTAGATTATGCCATGTTTGTCAATATTATGATTTATCTTCATGTTCATGTTTTCTTAGCTATGTCCACAACTCAAGCATCTGAAAAAAGGTTATCAACTGGATAAGAGTGCTTCAGTTCATTTCTATACGCCCTGGGATGAATAAATCTGTTGTAACTGTTACTGGTTAAAAATAATAATGCTAAAGACATTTTTAGACACTGTCTTTTGGATGCACTTGTTAAAACAACTATTGTCATTATATCTGATCATTATACAGGACAGTCTCACACAGCACTATTCAGAACTGCTTCAAATAATGGGGCACAGAAACTTTTTTCATGGTTTCTTGTGTCAGTTTGTTAAAATTTTGATAAGCACAGTTTGATTTAGCTTGTTTTTTAAGTGCACTCAATTGTATTCCTCTGCTTTCTTAGTTTGAAATGTTTTATCAAAGAAGAGTCTCGAAACAAGAATTTGAAGCACACAGGATCAGGCCAGTGTGCCTGACAGAACATAATTTGGTTCTAATAATGGTGGCCCCCCTCAGTCGGTTTATAATTGTTTTTTTGCTTATATATATATATATTATCCAAGCTTGTTCAATTTCTCTTTCCTACTGTAAGAATGTAGCATATTTGACAGGAAACATGAAAACATGGACAGGAAAAACTGAGGGGAAAGAGTTAGAAGAGATGAGGCGTTGACAGACTCAGGCTGCCTGAAGGGCATGACCAATAAAAAGGGCACCAGCTGCATGCAGTGAGGCACTGGCTTGCAGGAATTCTTGATATACTGTATGTACGCTGGAACTGTTCCATTCTAGTACAGCAGCCTACATGGCAGTCTATTACATTTTCTCTGCTCAAAGGGCCCCCAGGATGGCACTTTTTAATGTTTTTGTATCCCACTGGGGCATTCAAGAGGGCACTTTTGCTTCTAGATGCAACTCACATAATGGCAGTGATCACACTGAGGATGTTGCAGTTATTTTGTGTGAGTTGTAACCACTGGGCCGCAGGGTCCTCCGTATTTCCCTTATTGTTTCAGTTGATTTTTTTTTTTTATCCATTGCTTTGCTTTATTTTAAGTACTCTTAGGTAATTATTTAAGTAAATGATGCTTATACACTTGCCTTACCTTTCATTTACAAAACTGTGCTTTAGTGCCCAAGCACAAAATCACAAACCACTAAGTCTATCCTGTTGATGTTCTTATTTTCTTTGGTCTATTCAACAGTAATCATGACTGTTTGAGCCATATGACACAATTCATAAATGTGATTTAAATTTTGACAATTGGCTCTTGTTATTTCTAATTGTGTCACAGTCAGCAGGTAAAATCAGCTGTTGGCCCTTGTTCATACATACACTTCCTTTTAATTTTTGATACCATACAACAGCAGTGAAGTTGATTAGTTGGAGGACTGAAAGGATCCTCTTGTCCTAACCTCTGAAAGCTTCTCTTTCCTCTGTGTAGGTTGATTTGAATCAAATCCTCTTTTAATAAACAAAGTGCATATGTAGCAGGAATGAAAACAACAAATGCTTAAATAAGATAAATGTGGGAGGAGACATTAGTGAAGGAACAACATTTTGCATTAAATTCATCTATGTGACTAATTTTTAATGTCAAACATTAGAAAAACAGAAAAAACTAATTTAATGCTTCATGATGCACTCTTGTACCTTATTTAAATTCAAGTACTTTTAAAATTCATTATTGTTTGTGATATAACACAGCATGTATTGCTTTTTATATGTAGTTTTAAATTATTTATTTATTTTAGCATGAAATATTAAAGGTTCTTCAAAACTCATAAGACTTTGTATAAATGAGGCAAAAATATGTGATTAAATCCATTTCAGGTATCATAACTGATGGCAAAGTAACAAAGTAAAGCGTTTGTTAAGCACAGATCTGATACAGTAAAGCAGTTAGAATTCTCAATTGTTCTCAGTTAAAGTCCCAATTCAGACAGTAGTTTTTTTCTAATCATTCCTGAATTGCCAGGGTCCTTATGTGCCCTGGAAAAAATGAGGAAAAAAAAGACAAATTTTCCAGTCATGGAAAACACATGAAAAAGTACAGGACAAGTGAATGGATAACGTGGCCATCTGAGAGGGCTTGGTTATAATTAGAATCATATTAACCTTCAAAGGTTGTTCATACACCAGAATATTTTCTGTAAATTGTGAAAATTTGTGGATACGCCTCATGTCCTGTCATTGCAGCCCATGCAGGTTGGATTTACTCTACCAAATCAACTTTGACTAAGGTAGGTTACATTATCTGGTGAGGAGCAATAGTCTGGCATGCATTGTTAGAATTGGAAAAGAAAACTTTTGGGAAACCCTAGTCAAAACAAAATGGGAGCCAAATAGTATGTGAGACAAACAATAGTGAAGTACTGGTTAACTGTATTTACTTTGCTAGCATCGTTTCTTTAAATGCAATGCTGTATTGTTAAGTAAGTTGGCAACAACATGACATAATGTACTTGTGTGTGATCAGCCACATTGAAAACTCCCCTTGATATTGATAGTAAAGGTGCTAAAGTATGATGTGAGTAGCAGTTAATAATTTATTTTGAATTGTACATTAAAAAAGTTTTTGGTAAAAGCAGAATCTCTACACCATGTATGGTTCATTTGACATTATATTAGTTCATGTGCTTCAGCTGTGTATATTTGTAGTTTTTTTTTTAAGTGCCTTCATAGGACATTTATTACAACTTATGGCCAGACAATTTTTTTATAAGAGGTAAGTGTCATGCAAGACAGCTAACCTTTTCATGAATTGTGGTGAAAAAAAATTCAAAGTGGCAAACTGTCTGCTTTAATTCTGAAAGTTTCCTGTTACTGTGGATATCTGCAGGAGCTTGATGCAGCTGGGATGTTGGAAAGTCATCATCTGGCAGGCAGCTAATCAGCACTCATGGAAATTCATTTAATCATGAATCTGTTATTATAATAATTATTTTATTCGTTGTATTGTGGTTTTTTTTCTATTTATCTATATATCTATCTATCTAATATCTGTCAGTCCATCTCATTTCAAATATCAGCTTTAATAACTAAGCTTATCTTTATTCCTGTAGCTGAGTATAGAACAAGGTTGCAATATATATACAGTTTATATATATATATTTGTTGTATTTGCTCATTAAATTGTCAAGGTATTTCTGCGAGTTACACTGACCCACTGGGAACCAGGTCACCACGCCAAACATTCCTACCAATCTAGGCCACGGCTGTTGCAGCCAACCTTTCTTCACCCTCAGTCAAACCTAGCATGACAAGAGACACATGTATACCAGACACATAGCTACCACATTTCAACTGTAATATTAATGCTGTATATTAATGAAAACTAACCCATAATTACTGTTTCTTTATTACAAACTCAACCACCTGTATGAATCTGCAAAATTTTAACTTCTGTTATCCTCTGTTGCCAAAAATATCTTTTCTTCAGAACTTGATTTGGCAGTTTGACCTGTTTAACCAAAAATAGCATCATGCTTGCTCTCTTCAACTGCAACCCCAGTTTACTGGGGCACATTACCTAGGGTCTCTATTCACATTTACAAGCCAGTAAAATATAGGAGAAAAGAAAACATGTAACACGACAAGTACAAGTGCACACACACACACACACACACACACACATACTCTCTCTCTCTATCTCTCTCTCACACACACAAACACAGAGGTACTACTAGCCGTGAGAAGGTAGGGGAGCTACTTGTCGAGGAAGACAAACCGTAACTGATTTGAGTTCCCAGTTGATGAAATTAAGAGAGATCAAAGTGTTCATAAAAAAGATATGTTTTCAGTCAGAATTAAAAAGTATCACAAGAGCTTGCCTACAAAAATTGCAGGGGTAGATTTTTACTGATAAGGGGAGCTCAGTGGGGCTCAAAAACTTGACCAAAAGAGCTACTGAAACAAGTAGTAACTGCAATCAAGGGAATTTTAAGGACGTAATGGAGCATATAAAGATAAAAGTCTAAAGATGTGAAGAGTCTTTTTAAATACAATAGGTAAGAATGTGATGAACCGCTCTGTAAAAATCAACTCTTGCATAACTGGTAGATGACAAGACTTCAGTACCGGTGTTACATGATCCAATGCTCAAATCTTGTGAGGAGACTGGAAGCTGCATTTTCAACCAAATGCAGACTTTTACTGTGTTTATATCAGCAACTGTTCTAGATGTGAAGAACATATGTACAAAGGTTTTAGCATCTGATTTTGATTTAAAAAAAAAAAGGTGTATCTGGGCTATTTTAAGAAGGTTGAAGAAGACAGTCCATGTTAAAGACTTGATATATGGACAAAAATGTAGGAGACGAATTGTTCAGAATTCCTAATTTCTGTGTTGGTTGGAGAAGTTGTGCCATAAAGTAAAAGAAAAAACCTTATGTAGATGGATCAACAAGGAACATAGCTGTCTTGTGTGCATTGCAATGCAGTAAATTATTGTGCAACCAATGAAAGAATTCTGACAGAGGCATCTCCAAATTAACATGCTAGAAGTAATAACAGTCATAAAATATGCAGAGGTTTTTGAAAATATGACCCAAGGACAGTGAGAAAACATAAAAAAATGCTACCAAGTACTTACCCCTGAAAATCGCCTTGACCTGATTTTTGCCATTTAAGACAATGCCTATGATTCCACCAGGCTGTCCCAGTGCATTTCAGAAGTGTCTGAAAGTGGCTCTCCAATCTTCTTCATGGAGAATAGGCAGTGAATCTATTTTTGATGGAAGCCAAATCAAGCTGCAAAGAGCAGATCACATCAGACAGGAAATTAGACACGAAAATAGCACGGAGAAATTGTAGCTTGTGGTAAAAGTTTACTAAGTACCACAAGCAGAATTCCATTGGACACCAGAGCAGAGCTCACCAAGTAAAAAACTCAACATGAAAAATCCAATAATTATACATTAAAAATCATTTTCGTTTTCAACATATGGTTCACTAGGCCTTAACACTAGGTGCAAAAATTACCACTGCAAGCCAACTTTCATACAGTAATTCTGAGGCTTAAGCCAGGCATACACAGCATGATTTTTAGCTTCACTGGGTGTCATTTGCTGTGCAGTGTAGGGGGATCCAGGGCAGATAACCTGCTCCCAAACAACTGTCTGACAGTCAGATGAACTTCTGTCATGTCAGGAAATTTGGCCGGCCAACTCGGGCTCCCACACAGTTGAAGCAGAGCAACGGGCCAATTTCCCCACGTCAGAGCATTTTTAACTCACTGTGCTTGTGCCAGGTGACAGAGCGAAAACACTGTGGCAACACAATGCTGGATTGAAAATATGGAGGCCAGGTTGGTCATGGCAACAGCGTTCCTTCCTCTTTGATGTTTTCATCTACAACTGCCATGACCAATATGAACAAGAGAAATGTTGGCAGGAAATAGCTGCTATTCTTAAGCTGCCTGGTAATAATTTTATATTAATCTAATATAATTGGTGAGATTTAGTTATTCTGATTTATCTGCCTGTGCACAGGTGCCTCTTTTTAGAAGTTTTGGCGCACAGAATGGCACAAATGGTCAGGGCAGTGTGCTTCTGCCTTGTTAGCATTGTTGCTAATAAACAAACTTGACTCACAGCATTCAAATGAATCTTCATTGACAACTGTCAACTGCCAGGACGGTCAACAGGAGCCACTGTATTTACATGTATGGTGTGAGCACTTAGGTCTCTGCTAACCATCGGACTGTACAGTGTGAGCACATAAATTTTGAGCTTTGGCTTTACATCGAAGCCGATTTATTCATACAGTGTGAGTTTGAATTGAACGACAAAATTTATAAAATCATGCAGTGTTTCCCCATCTTTAGGGGCATGTGGTTTGCAGGCCTTTGTGCAGTTGCCAATTTAGTTGGATAACTGTTAATGTTCTCACTTACAAAGTAAATAAATTTGGTATCCATTGGTACTTGTGTCCTTGTTCTTATTATTTTTATTACAGCTAAAAAGCTGCTTATTATTATTACCCAAGTTCAAACTAGAATAATGAGACAACAGACTGTTATGTTGATGCTTGAAATTGTCTTTTTTTACTTGGCAACTCTGTCGTCATGAGGAAGCAACTCTACTGAGCTGAACTGCTCATTTCTGACAAGTGTATTTCCTAAAGGTTCATTAGCACAAGATGAGTCATTATTTTAAAGTGTAAGGGCCAGTAGCTGTTTTCACTGCCTTCTCAAGACTCCTTGAGAGTGTGTCTGCTAATGTTTAGCTCGACTAAACAAATATTAATTTCATGTATCTTACAGGAAACAGGGTTGTGATATGTTTGATTGTATTCTGAGTGGTCAGTCTTCCTGGAGCCTGGAGATAATTATATGCTACATAGAGTCAGAGGAAAGAGAAGCATAATAAATGCTCAGGAGGCTTTCATCTGCTCAATACACGGCTCATTATGCTATTCACCTAGTGTGAAGCATAAACAATGCTTCCTGTTTAAATGTCACTGGATGACTCATATTTTCATTCACAATTTCTTTGCCAGGTAATCTTACACATATTTACGCACACAGAAACCTTTCAGGGAACACAGTGTGGATGTGATACAGGGTCTGAGAACCTGAAAAAAAATATGTTTTCATTCTTCAGGAAGGAATATCAACTACTCATAAATCATTCATAAATCATTATTTTCTTGAATTTGGACGTTATAATGGCCCCTCGCTGCTTCTTTGAAGATCTACATGACCATCAAATAACGTTTATTGATCTGTGAGGCTCCCATTGAAAGGTCAGCCTCTCTAATGCAGTGAATTAGTTGAGTCTCAGTGGTCAATAAATGCAGAGGGATGCTTAAGTGTTTGACAGCGAATCACAGATGGAGGGATTTCTTCACTGATTCTGAGCACAGACAGAATGTTTTTGTTTGAGTATCAGCCCAAAGAAGATAATAAAGTTGAAAATAGAGACACGGCGTGAATATTATGAGTCCATGTTTATTAATACATGCATTTTATTTGTTCAGCTTTAAGCCCCCATTACCATCTATCTCTTTATTTGTTCATCTTTTGTCATTCCATTCATCTGTCTGTAGAATGCATCTCTCAAGAGCAAAATATTTTCATGGTGACTTGCCAGATTTCTGTGACTGTTACTGTGAATCTTCAAGGTCCTCAAAGGATGATTGCAAATGTGTTCTGTGACCTTCTAATCTTGAGTTGATCACTTCTTTTGGATATAATCTTGTTGTTATGTTGAACCCTAATGTAATGATTACCATAAAACAATGCTCAGAATAATCATGGTCTCTAAAAATTGAACTTTAATTTACATTTCCACTAGCATTCAGAAATATCATAACAGTATAATAACATGATGGACAGAGTGTTATGAAAGGTACTAAGCACATTCAATGCCACAAGACAATCAGCCAAATATTTGAGAGGTCATTAGGGACATTATTTAGAAATACCCTCTTGCATATGAAGTTTCCATTTTGGCTATTGAAAGGTGACAGAAAGCTAATGGGATATCCAAAAGGCTGAACATAATACCACAAATCTTCCCTAACCACAACCATGACCAGATCGGGATAAGGATGCAAAAACTGTTCTCCAGCCATTGTTACCTGTCCAACTACGATGTGTATGTGACTGTATTTCAGAAAAAGTTGCCTCTTAACATATCATTTTCAGTGAAATGTACCTTGTGGTGGAAGCAAATAAACAATAATAACAGATACTTATAATTACACACATAAAGGTAATAAAAGTTTTTTGACACTCGACAACAAGCAGCCATTTTCTTGCTGGTTTGTTGATACTTGCACTGATTCTCTTCTGGCCTGGTGGAGATATTGTATATGTCGAGAATTCCCAGTATCTCCCCCTAGAAAACACAGCTAAAAGGCTAACATGAATGGTTTTCACATTAGGTTGTCTGTCATTGTCCGAACAATACTTAGAAATACTGGTCTTAATTGTTCCTTAGTGACCCTGTGGGGCTATTTTACCACCAACTTCAGGAAAATTTCTTTTTTTTAAATCAACTGTTGGTTCAGCTTAGTGAAAGAGAGAATAATACACTGTACTTTTTTTTTCCTGCATTTTATTATTACAGATTGTACTGAACACTGCAGCAACTTGAGGTTCAAATGGGGCTTTAGACTTTTTATATATTATGTATTAAATATTATGTATTTTCAAGCAAAACTGTGGCTGGAATTTCTATCTCAGGCACAGACAAAAGCCCGAAGATATTTTATCAAAGTTTCATATGGTACATTCACCCTGGCATTTGAAGTAGTTTAATATGAATATCTTCTGTTAAATAAAAAGCTAAGGGCATCAACACTAAAGCAGTTGCATGCAAAACGACTGTGATGTGCTGTAACCCTTGTGACAGATATATTACAAAGACAATACTTATTGAATTGTGACATCTAGTACCATGCAACAAGACACTGGCATAGACTGAGAGCACACACACACACACACACACACACACACATATATATATATATATATATGCCACAGCTACTGACAGAGAGGCTAAAAATGGCTTGCCTTCATACAGCAATTAAATATAAAGAGGACATGATTATCCAACCATTTCACCCTCTGATCCTCTCATCTTGTCCTCTCCTCATCCATACTTCAATATAAAACAATAGCAGACACTTTCATTTACAGTTGATTAACACTTCACAGCACTGAAATACAGTTGAATCTCTGGGTCACTTCTGGATCTGCAAGAAGAAAAAAAATGGACTCTGGGGAAATGTTGTCAATGTTTAGAAGGCAGCCTTGAGACTGGTGTTTGAAGGCAAGATGGACATAATGGAAATAAATGTCTAAAACTGTGAAAAAATGACAAAGTTTGCACTGATGCAGTCAAATCCAAAGTGAGTGCTAGTACTTCCATTACTCTCATGTCAGCGTGTCAGCCCAAATACACAGTTCCCCACAGTTCCCAGATATTTGTAGCTGCCCAAGAATTCAACAGCAATACTGTTAAACATAGTTGGTATGGACTGGGGGGAGTCCTTTTAAAATCAATTATCATCGCTTTGTTTTTGAGACATTCTGAGACTGGAGAAAACACTCTACACACCAGGATGAGAATTTATCAACTACAAGGCCATGGTGATGCTCCTCCCCTTCTAGAAGACTTACAATGACTGTGTCATCTGCAAATGTGATAATCTGTCTACTGTTATTGTTTCACTGGGGTCTTTCCCTTAAAAAAACCTGGATCCAGCCCACAAGATTAAGATCCAACTTAAAATGGTTAATCAGTTTTACAGCTACAAGATGTGATTACATCATACTAAAAGCAGAAGTAAAATCTATAAGAGCTTCATATAGGCACTGATCCCATTAAGTTGACAATGCAAAATATTTAAAGGAGTGTTAACAGCATCTTCTATACCCCCTGCCAGACCTTTATGCAAATTGCAAGGGATCGATAGATGTTTCCACCTGCAATGAAATCTTGTTTCTTGTAAGTTTTTCCAGAGACTTCATCAATAACAAGGTCAGTGCTACAGGCCTAAACTCAGTAAGTGTTGCAGGAGTCTTGGTCTTTGCCACAGGCACAGACATTGAGTGTCTCCATATCATGGGAACCATCTTCTGCTGGAGAGACAACATAAAAATAAAGTGGAAGATGCAACTCAAGTGCTCCACACATATATTAAGAACATGGCCACAGATGTTATCAGAACCCAGAGCCTTGCTAGATTTTGTTTGTGTAAAGAGTTGGCTGGCTGCCAGTTTATCTTGTTTTGTTTTTTGCCATTCTTATTTTTATTATTATTATTATTATTACAACAAACCATGTGTGTGTCCTTTAGCTTTGTAAGTGATAACAACAAGTAGCCCAATTGGAGCAGTAACCTTCACAGACTTTTTTGAAGTCCATCACTCTGTTTTTATCAAAAACTGTAAAAATAGTAAGAATCTATCTCTGCTGACATTTTTTGCCCAATCCACATCAAACTTGTTCTACTGCATCTTCAGACTGCTCTTCCAAAAGACAAGACACACTCAGCAGCAATATATGAAGTTCAATTCACACTCAGACAGATGTTGTTGAATGGAATCACCGTCACCTTCATGACAAAAACTTGATTTAAATAGGTGATGCATTTTTATGTTATTGTGTTATTGTGTTGTAAATCGTTATTATTGAGGGAAAGG
>JAPZDV010021054.1:0-20684 GCA_029814665.1 Acanthurus lineatus | reverse complement strand
AATACCAAGTATTCTGGCTTTTGCCATCTCTGACTTCTTAACTTTCACAGTCCCTGAATGCAGGACTGAGACAGTTGCATTGTGTGACCTCAAGGCTCGAGCCTGAGACACAGCCACCACAAAAACTCTCATATTCAGAACAATGACAATGGTGATGGGAATAATGAAGGCAAAAATAACATCAAGAGCTCCAGAAATATTGACCACACAATCTCCAATGCAGGAATTATACTGGCCTGGTTGCTTCAGGTTATCGTATAAAAGAAAAATGCTGTAGAAAACAGAACAAAACCAACACAGGAAAATACATATTGTAGCAACATTTTGAGTGACTTTGGTGGAGTAATGCAGTGGGTAACAAATGGCCACATATCGGTCAAAAGAAATGAGTATCATGTTTCCTACAGAGGCATTGATTATGATGACGGGTAACAGGTAATACAGCACGCACAAGAGGTCTCCAAGGCTCCAGCAAGTCACTGTCAGGAGAATTTCAACAGGCATCAGCAGAAAGCCCACAAGAAAATCTGAGACAGCCAGAGAGAGGAGAAGGAGGTTGGTTGGGGTGTGGAGCTGCCTGCAGTTAGAGAAAACCCTCATTGTGAGCACCATCAGCAGTATCATCAGCAGTATCAGCCATGAACAAAACAGAAATAATTACAGACCATAACTTATCAAAACTACTGACCCCCAACCAGTGGGCAACAGTCTGCAAAATAGTACATTTATGTGAATGGTTGATAAACCTGAAGACAGTATAACAACATCTTATATATGCTGTGAAGGTTTTTACCTGAAGTGGGAGATGGCGATGATAACAAGCTGGTTCAGAGTTACAGTGAGAAAAGAGATAAAGGACAGTAAAATGTAAATAACAACAGTTTTAGGGTAAGGAGGCTCTGGTTTCGGGCAGGAGGCATTAAGTAAATGTGGAAAGCAGAGTTCAACTCCCTCTTGTGCCATGACCAAGAAAGAAAGGAGGAGAGAAGCTGAGAGGTTTTATGACAACTTTCTAACCAAAGATGCCTGATTAAACTTCTTTATCCTCCCTTCCTTCTTGTTCCCTCCCACATCTCGTCACTTTCTGTGCCTCCATCTTCCTCTGCATATCCATTACAGCCCTCTCTTTCAAATGCAAAGTGGTCTGGACATGTTGGGAATGGCACTTACATGGGTGCACACAGGGGGCAGATGATTTGTTGACCACAGAAAGGTTACAGTCATCCTCAAAGGCACCTCAGTGATGATAGTGAGAGATGCACAGGATAAAGCTTCGGGTCACAAACCCACCAACCTTGTCAGTACTGGGTATTGTAAAGCCACCTCAAGACTTGAGTCCACATGTAATACAAGCATTTAATGAAAATTTATCATGACAGTGGACTGATATGGCATGTTAATGTGCATCCTTGAGGAATAGCTGTAGGTAAAAGACATTAGGTTCATCCCAACTATTACAAGGCAGCAGAATGATTGAACAGCAGGTCCAGCGTTGAACAATTTTACTCACTGTTACTGTGCCATGAAGCTTAATTGTTGTTGTAAGACCATTAAAATTTATCAGAGTCACACTGTTTCACTGGGTGACAACGTCCTTCATCAACGTTAAGTTTTTGGGGAATCTATCAATAGAATATAGCTGAAACGGAGTATAATATTATGAGTATGTTTAGTGTGTTGTCACCTGAAAATATTAATGGTTTTTATTTCATAACCTTGGAATTGTGTTTTAAACCTACATACATAGACAGCAACTCCTGTCCATGGATTTTTCTTTACCTAAACACCATGTTTCTACAGTAGTAGCAGACTCAAAACAATCAATGTACTATTTGTTTTAAAGGTTGCTTTTATATAGTGACATTTTGTTTTGAATATTATGTGAAGACAAACATGTAACTGAAAATAAAACTGTGATATATATTAAGGAGCAGTCTGGATATCTGAGGAAGGTTTTAAAAAAATGATATGTTACAGATTTAACGTGATTAATGTGATATTTTTTGACTACTTTCACTCCTCTGTTCAAGAACAGATACAGAGACAGATCATCTTGTTCACTGAGCAGACACACATGCAAATACAAATACTTAATACTTAATTATCTATTCCTGTTTTCAAGTTTGTAGCAAATGGTATTCAAGCAAGAAATGGGCTTGGGACTGTACGCCACAGAGGGGACAATGGCATGGCCTGGCAGTCTAAATTATAGAATTAGGCCAGTGTGGTTTAAAATGTGATCACGCACTGCAGAGAACAAGAGACTCCAGAAGAGCTTAAAGCCAATCAGTGGAAAGTAGGTAACAGGTAACCAGGTTAGTGTGCTAACCACTGAAACTACAGCTCACAGTCTGCTGCATCGACACTGGCACCACTGTTTGTTGCACAAATAGACCACAAGAAAAACACAAACACAACCGCAACCAGAGCTACAGATAAGACAATGTCAGTGCTTAATGCAAACCTTAACTTAATCCGTGTCCAGCAGTGAGAGGCAAAGCAGTCTTGCAAGAAATGCAGCTTGATCCATAACAAGGCCATAGTTCTACCCACAACACATGTAACGAGTGCATGGCATCACAGTCACATCAAGCATTTACAGGCTTGTTTTGTGGACATTAAGAACCAATATGTTTGTGCTGCTGTGTGTAACAAAGTCAAAAGGGGCTTCCCAATCAATTAGCAGTATTCTCTACAAAATACTGTCAAAAACACACATTATTATTATTACACATACTGACATTTCCTCACATAAACACATCTTAATGTGTTGGTTGGAGCTTCTCTCCTTAAGCCCAGGCCACCCAGCACTTTCCTCTCACAGTATATAAATGCTCAACAAAGTTGTTATCTTTATTTCACCAGAAAGAGGGAAGATTATTTCACACTTAAACTTTTATTTCACTTTAAACCACAAGAAAGCATGTGAATAGGTAAGTTTTTTCTCACAGAACATTGGAGGAAATTAGGGAAGTAACAACATCATGCAAGCTGTTGTGCTTGAGATGCACTCATAGACCATAGTCTCAGCTTGGCCCTTTCAGTTTCAGCCACCCAGGAACCATGCTCCCATTTACTGAAGGTCTGACACTCGCTACAACATGCACATCTTAATATCCTAAGAAAACAGTAAAAAAATTCAGCAGTAT
The DNA here is from genome assembly GCA_029814665.1 of Acanthurus lineatus. Classification (NCBI taxonomy): domain Eukaryota; kingdom Metazoa; phylum Chordata; class Actinopteri; order Acanthuriformes; family Acanthuridae; genus Acanthurus; species Acanthurus lineatus. Next base: position 17,535 of record JAPZDV010021054.1, on the reverse strand, counting down.
TTTGAATACAGTTTACCCTCAGCAGTATATGATAGCACTGTGAGAGGGGAGACAAATGAAGTCCCATAAAGGTTAATTTTACAGGAGAGAATTGGATCTAACTGTTGATAACCAGAACTTTAATCTCTTGTAATTTGGGTGATCAGGTCCTTTAATCAAATAATGCATTATGTGCTTATCAGTCAAGATTGCATCAGAAATGCTTGGTCATTACAGGAATGATCTTACCCATAAAAAAAGAAAGAAAAAACAAGTCTTAGCTTGTTTGTCTTACTGTAACACCTCTGATTGCAGTGATGTCATTACATGACACTTGTGAAAGCAGGTGTGGAAACCTTCTGAGCCAGAAAGGATGCAACACATCCATTTGGAGCAGATAATGGGCTACACAATTAGAGCTGTTAAGTATCCAGAGACAAATTAAACATGATGGGTCTCACTGACAGTGTGTGTGCGTGTGTGTGTGTGTGTGTGTGTGTGTGTGTGTGCGTGTGTGTGTGAGTGTGTGTGTTTGTTGAAGGTTTTATGCCCTGTAAACCTATACATTAATTTTATAAAAACATGGTTTGTTTCTGTGTTTAAGGTCAATGCAGTTTGAGGGGAAGAACTAGAAGTTGAGTCCCATTATGGCTGTAATGTCTCTCTAATGTGTTTGAATGCAGTTCTCAGCTGCTCCTACAGTCGTAGAAAACTTAAATTTGGAAACATACTAAATGCAAAATACACAAAACCTTCATAAAGACTACCCATGTTTGTGATCCTATGCTTAACACAGATTTCTTGGGCATGCTGAGGACCGAGATGTTAACAAGAAATGGATCAATATTATTAACAGAAATTACTTTGTTCCCAGTAACAACTAATGTTAACACACATTGGTACAAACATTAGTTAGTATGTTCGTTGGCGTTCACATTTTTTAACAGTGATGTTACTTCACTTGAAATGTGGCCAATACCAGAGCTTTTCATCATTCCTCTGTTCCTCCATCTTATCCTGCCTGTGTCTTGGACAAATGTCTAATATCTAGAATAATTGAAACCTAGATATCTTATCAGTAACTGAGGGCCATAGTCCAATGTTGTCAGTCCAACTAACCATGTTGTTGTCACCTTTAGCAGACACTTACCCAATAAAAACCTGCCACCACAGTGATGGCATTGCTGCAAGATGGTGGCATATACAAGCTGGTTCATCTACAAAGATACAAATTTGCTCACACTCTTCTCCTCTTTTGCACACATGACCATGCCCTAACATTGTAACTATATCCTGCAAATACAAATTTCACATGATCACAAGTTTCATGTCAGGAGCCAGAACACTAACAGGCCTTTTCTGTAACTGCTTGCTTGATTAGCTTGAAAGAGTGTTGTTAAAGTGCCATTAAAAATTGGCTAAAAACCAGCCAAAAATTGATGAATGACATGAAAAAGAAAGGACTGACTGTGCCCCCTCATATAATAAATTATAATGATATGCCCTCTACAGCAAGAAAATATTTGAGTCTTGATGAGAGCCTTATAAGGAAGAAAACATGATGTAGTACCCCATAAGTTAATCTTATTCGAGTATAGAGTTTTACGTTACACATGATGCACAATAAGGTTTCTGCACACTGCAGCAAGTCAGTTTTTTTTATTTTTTTAACCCTGTCCTTTAAGCATCCTGAGTCTGCCACTGTTACATATAAAAGGTAGAAATGTATTTAAAAGAAAATACAATCAGCACTGCAGGAGATCAAAGTATTTAAGGAGGGTATTTATTAAAATAAAATGAATTTCTGTGACTGTGGAAAGGTGTAGCATCGACCTGCCTCCCAAACTGTCTTAAGTACATGTTTAAAGGAAAGCAAAGTTGGCTGGAATAAAGGTTTCAAGGCTTTGACAGCTGACAGCTCACAAAAAGCAGAGAGAGAAAACACTTTTGTTTTTTGTTTTTGAACAGAAAAGAAAGAACTTGAGCTGAATTCTTCTCTTTTTTTAAAGCTTCTTGTGATCTTTGTCACCCACATATTTTCCAAGACTAAATGGATGCTTCAACTTAATCTGTCTTTTTAAATGAATTTCCAGATGTATCTGCTGTTCAGACTTTTTTCGAATTTGACTTAGCTTTGATTGGAATCCATTCTAAATGGCCCATTAATAACATTTCCTCAGCAGTACTAAAAGCAGTGCCTTAATTGCCAGTCATGCCTTTATTTATTATATGCCAACTGTTTTTTAAACTAACTTGTTTTCCGATGTGTGCACACATTTTGTTCTTTTGTTGTAAGTAGCTGTAATAAAGTGCTGACATACAATCATATTCACAGCAGTAAAAATGAGATGCAACTAAAAATTGCCAGAAATATGTTTTTTTGAATGCGAGATGCATTTGTTGCACAGAGGCTGACTACATCTGTCACACCTGCCCCATTAGCACAATTCTTGCATCTGATTGAGAACAAGTAAGTTTAAAGGCACAACGGGACATAACACTGGCAGGTACAAATAAATGCAGTTCATCATTCACCAAAACCATGAGGACATTCAGTGAATGGCCTGTTTATAGTGTATTCTTGCACAGCACCATAAACAACAACAACAAAAAGAGAAGGAGGGTAGACATGTATTGCTAGTCCATATCTAACCATAAACAGCAGTGTAATGCAGAATTTGTCATGCATAACTATAACTAATTCCTAAGATTTAGTCAACAATAACAACAACCCTGTGTTTTTACTTTAACAAAAATTTCAATTATTAAAATCAAAACAAAACAGTTTTAAAAAATGTTATGCTTGAAAAGAGGTAGAATTTTAATCATTTGTACTGTATCTTTTTTACATTATGTTGATCTCACAGGAGTCAGGCTTCAGTATTTGAAGTGTCACAATGAGTTTTACAGATTTTCTAAACCACGGGTAGAAAAAGGCATAGATCAGAGGGTTAAGACAGGAGTTAAAATAGAACAGACATATGACAAAGGCAGCAGTTGAAGCATTAAGCAATGTGTCCTGGTCTGTAAGTACAACACAATAATATGGACAGAGACATAAGAGAAACACAACAATAACAATGCCAAGAGTCCTGGCTGCTTTCATCTCAGATACACTCACTGAACACTGCAATGTGAAAACAGCAATTTGAGACCGCATGGCACGAGCCTGAGACACCGCCACCACAAACACTTGCATATACAGAACTATAATGACAGTGACAGGACCAATAAAGGTCAAAAAAAGATCCACAAGCCCTGCAACATAATCAATAACAACTACACACTCTCCAGAGCAGGAGTTATACCTGCCTGGTTGTGTCATGTTATCCTTCATTATGAGACCATTGTATAGAACAGAACAGACCCAACAAAGGCAAGTACAGACGGTTACTACTCTCACAGTGATTTTGCTGGAGTATTGCAGAGGGTCACAAATGGCCACATAGCGGTCAACTGATATGAGCACCATGGTTCCTATCGAGGCAGAAGTGACAATAAAGTCTAAAATATAATATAGAGCACACATGAGATCACCCAGGAACCAGCAGCCGTCTATGAGTATAATCTGAAAGAACATGAGGAGGCCCACGAAGAAATCTGATACAGCCAGAGAGAGGATGAGGAGGTTGGTGGGGGTGTGGAGCTGCCTGAGAAGGAAGACATATTCATCATTATTTAGATTATCAACAATTATTTAGATATGAGCAAATATAGCAAAGACTGAAGCATAATCATATAAGATTACAATTATATACTGTGTATGTTAAGCTACTTGAAGTGTGAGATAGAGATGATGACCAGCAAATTGAGAGCTGCAGTGAGAAGAGAAATGGAGGACAACACAATGTAAATCAGCATGGACTCGTAGTGAGGACGCATTTGCCTCCCACAGGATGTGTTGAGTTGTGGAAAGCAGAGCTCAGTTTCCTTCAAGCTCTCCATCACAAGACAGAGGAAGAGCTGCTACACTGTGGCTGAGTTTTAACCACAGTTCTGACATTTAAGAACTTATGTAGCTCTTTTGTCCCTCCTCTATGACTCCCTTTTACTTAGGGACTGATGTCACTCTCCCCCTCTATGTACAGATCTAAATTAATCTCTCTGCTAATGTTAGCCTGTCTTCTTTAATATTTAATATAGTTCTAGAAATATTTAAAGGCTTATTAAAGAAAACTCAGGGCTGAGTGCCAAAGCAAATTCTCCAAATATGCACACATTTAGATGATAACCAGGATTCCTTACCTAGCAAACATCAGACCTTGCACTGTTTTTAAAATAATCATTAGAGTTTTGAGGTACTGTGCTGTTTTTGATGCTAAAATGTAACATAATATTACACCTTCATTTTTGTAAGGGTCAGATTTGTCAGTTTATTACTTTTGGTAATCTTTTAATTGTTATTTTTATAGTTTTCACTGAATAAGAATACAACATAATGTTTCACAGTTTTACTTTCATTTCATTTTGACACTGTCATCTAGTCTTTTTACGTTCTTTCGTGGAAAGATACCAAAAACAGTTAGGTTAACTTAAGTATTCTTTTTGGTTTGAGATTTCTAAAGAATTTCTCAAGCCAAATAAACCATTTAAAAAATCTGTTGTATTATCTGAAAAATTAATTGTCACAAAAGCTGAAAACAAAACAGTTGGCTTTATATAATGTAAAGCTAATGTTGTAGAAATCCATGACTTTCCAAGGACACTGAGAATTAAGAATGTAGAGATGCCATTAAACAGCAGGAGAGTTGCAAATACCTAATAAGTCCAGTTCATTGTGATGAGGGCAGGGTTTTCATCCTCATATTTTGACATGGCAGACCTGCGACTTCTCTCACCCCGACTGCACCTCTGGGAGGCAGTAACCAAACAAAGACATTAAGTTTTATGGTTGGATCATCACAGGCTTTTGAGGCCCAACAGTGATCCAAGTGAATTAACTCAAATAAAAAATATCGTGCATATCTTAAATTGAACTATTTATATGTTTATTTCTGTGCTTATGCAAATATATTGAGGTACTCTGCTTACTGGTGCACAAGTGCCACCCTGTCTGACACACAGCTTAACCTTGCAGTGCAAGTAGACATCGCCAGTCTGGCCAGAGAACTGGAATGTATTGAAAGAAAAGTAGTTGGATGTTCCCAGTCCATTGCCTTCCACCTTCACCGTCTGGTCAGCAGGGTTAGGGCACCTGTTTAAAAACAGAAAAGCAGACATGGCAGGGACCAGCTAGCAACAATAAAGACAGGTTTATTCCCTGAGCTTGTGTGTGTCTCACCCTTTGATGATGAGGTCGTATCTCAGGCTTCCACTTGGTGAAGGCTGATGTGTTGCCCAGCAGGAGTCAGTTACCACAAGGACACTTTCCTCATCCAGCCCATCTGTTTTCAGCTCCACCCAGATTTTCTCACCCAGTTGAATGTCTGTGCTTGACTGGATAGCCTTCATGCGATCAGATGTTGTGTAGGCCTTCATGGTCAATTTATAGGTCCACTCTCCAGAAGCAATCTGCTGGACCACAGAGCTGGAAACCAAGACATGATTCAGTCGTCTTTCACTCACAAACACTAACTATAACTACTAGCTAGAGGCTTGAGGCTTCAGTACAGCCACCACACACCTGTGTTTGAGTTTGATGGCGAAGGTCTTAATATCTGGCTGAGTGTAATAACAGGAGAAGTCAAGATTCACTGGGTTTTGACGGTTGATCAGGCCAAACATGGAGATGTTCTGTCTCACAATGGCGTTCTTGTAGATTATTTCGCTTCCGTTTGCCTAATCGATCACATAGATGTCGACATTTTTATTGCACATTCAGATCTACCCAGCAGTTCTTTCTTTAAGATTCAAACATGCTGAAAAGGAGCACCCACCATGACCACTGCACCACAAGCATTGTTGCTGTCGAAGCTGAACGTCACCATGTGGGTCTGGTTGTCCATTTCACCTCTGCATGTCGGGTCATTGAGGTGTAAGACAGAGTAGTCAATGCCTTGGTCCTCCAAGAGACAGTTTGCCAGAGTTACTGAAGCAGAGCTCTGCCTGCAGACTGTTGGTTCCCCTGTAATGGACCCATTACAAAAAAACTGTATTAGTTTAGCTTCAGGTAAAAACAACTGAACAAGTAAAGATAAGAATTTTGACAGCGGTTTTGTCAATTGTGACTTTTATATTTAAGAGCTAACTCACCAAAAGTACTGCTTGATCTGTACTTGGAGGCAAAAATGGCCCGACAGAGGCAGCGGGTTTCCCCAGCGTTATAGTTCTCACCACAGAACTCATGAGAACTGCAAAACTTGTCTTGACAGAACGCACTAGGGACAGGAGCTGCAAAGACATGCATAGACGGATAGACATCTAAAGAAATAGGTCTAAAAGGGTGGTTTATCTAAATTATACTTTTTACGAGACATTTCATTTGGATTGTATGGAGATTGCACATTAAGATATATTGTTTTTATCTATATGTAACAGGATTGCCAGTTTAAGTTGCAAAGAAGATGCCCTCTACAAATACTTAGAAAAAAAATCAATATGAAGCATATAAATCTTCCAATTTCTGTGAAAAAAATTAAATAAAATTCCTTAAAATTATATAAAGTGAATAAATGCTGTCTAAGCTATAGGTAAGTTAAAAAAGAGCCATGTCACTTTAGAAGGTGAAGATATGGCTTAAAGAAGAATGTCTTTATCTAATTTAGCACAATATAGAAGTTTTCAAACTTATATATTGAAAGACAGCCATACAGCATCTAGTCTTTGCCCTCCAGCTCTCCAAGTTGACATTGCTGCGGTGGCTGCAGGCTTTGGCGTAGGCCTCCAGGAACTGGCACTTGAGACCATCCACTGAAGGGTATTTGCACAAAGTGCGTATGCAGGCACTAATGAAGGGCTCTGGTTTGATGTGCTTGTTGCAGGCAGCAAAGGGAGCCTGCTGCATGATATTACACCTGTTTAAGTGAAAATGTGACATCAAAATACTGTAATCGAGGATCAAAAGCCACATGTGTATTTGATTTAACAAGATTGAGAAGGTTTAAATGTCTTGTTCCAAAACTGCCCTTATTAATGACCACCTTAAAATAACTGTCATACAGGAGCATGCAAAGCAGGATGCTCTCTCCTGTTAACTGAAAAGGACCTTAATCTTTGTGTACCATTCAGTTGTGGTGTTGCAGTTGACTGTGCTGTCAGCATCCTCATCATACTGTATCTCACACCTATAAAGGGCAAGAAAGAGCAATGGATCAAACTGCTTAAAACCAAATGTACTATTTCTTAAACATGCGCATTCAATTTATTAGTATTAGTCAATGAGACATTTTTTGGTTTCTTACCCAGTGACAGAATGTTCAGAGACACGCTCCTGAATAAAAGACTTGTTGGAAATGCCACATAAACCATGCACAGATGCTCCACTTGGTCCTGCTCAGTTTCAGGAGAAACATGTAAAGGATCAATGCACTTTTAGAGTGGACATGCACGGCATCACACTAAAGGACAGCCGGTGATTTAAAAACAATATAACATATATGTATAGGTCTCGACATCTTTGCAGTGAGGGTCTGATATTGCAGCATGACAGTCTATCAGATTTTCCTAAACCTGATAGCCTGTCTTAAGCAACTTAAACACTTGTCTTTTTAGGTAAGCCTGTGTTGGCTCATGTTCTTTTTTTTTTTTTTTTTTAAATTGAAAAGTATTTTCACCATACTGGTTTATTTTGTATACTCTTTACAGGCTGTGTAGGAATGTGCAGAGAGTGTTTTACTGACAGCTTTCTCCTACATAAGATTTCCTATATTTCAACCTATTCTAAAGCCTAAATTAGTGAGAATAACAGAAATCATCTGTGTGAGTATGCAACACCTTTAATGTAATTTTTGCCTTTTTTGCCTCGCCTTTAGGGTTTAATATGTACCTGTCATATGAATAAGCGAGGTGTAGCCATCAAAGAAGATAGAAACTGTGTGGTTAGAGTCTGATATCTTAGCAGTCAGTCCTGCATGGTCTCTGGAGAGCTCCACACCTTTGACTACCTGAGCTGTGGTGTTGAGCATCAGTACTTTGTCATTGAGCTTTATCACAGGAGAGAACAAAAGTAACACAGGACACCCATAAACATTAAAAAACAAAAGCATGTGCAGAGGAGCATTTCTTTATACAACATGATAAAGGCACTCTGGCAGTAACTTACCTGAACTCTGCCACCTTGTTCCAATGAAATCTGAACGCCTTCTCTGTCAAGCTTCAGTATAACACGATCCAAAAAACCAACATCCTTACGTCGTCTTTCCTTGAAAACCCCCAGCACTTGGACACCTGGCATAGACAAGGGCCTCATCAGAGTGTAACCACACCTGTCAGGGACAGAGTGGACTGTGCCAATGAAATTAATGACACTGGAGCCAGTCACAGTGCACATGGTGTCAAAGATGCACCTGAGTGAAATGGAGAAGGAAACAAACAGAAAGTAATGCCATCAGTTTGTTTGGTAAAGACTGAAACACTGCAAGATATATTCCCTTTGCATCATATTTTCTAATATTTACCTTCCATCACCCTGGCAATGCTCCATGGGTCCACAGTCACTTATGGCAGTAGCCACTCCGCTCACATCACAAGTTACAGTAGAGCAGCTGTTTGGATCCCTTACTGTTGTATTTGTCTTATAAACAACACCTAGAAAGTCAAAAGTTTATGTAGGTAGTTTAAACTGTAGGGCAATAATAAAGTAGTCCAATTTTGCTTTAGCGCCTCAGTTATTTTTTTTAGGAACCTAACTATACTAACCTGAGAGTCTGCAGCCACTCACGTCTGTGATGACACCTTCATTTGTTTCTGCTGTCTGAAACTTATGTTTAGCAACGGAAAAGCCCCCAACTTGTGAATCTGTCTCCTTGAAATAGACAAAAAAAATCAGTTTTTGCATGTTAACCACAAACCCTCCTTATATGCCAAATTAAGTCAAGGTGTGCCACAAGGTTTTGTGTTTGGGCCCATTAAAATCAACTTATACTGTCTTCCACAAGGCAATATTCTGAGAAAACACATTTCAATTTTACTGTTATGCAGATGATACCTAATTCTATTTATTAATAAAGCCACATAAGACCAATCAGTTAACTGAATTGCCAACATATCTTAAGGACATAAAGGCCTGGATGCTTTGCTATTTTTTACAGTTGAACTCAGGCAGAACTGAAGTAATAGTACTTCACACTTGACACACCTTACAAGCACACTACCTACTGAAATAGCTACACTGAAAAAAATCTGGTCCATCCTGTTTTCGTAAAGGTTTGTATTCCCACTGATCACCTTTACATATATATCTATTAAGTAATGGTTAAAAAATTGATAAAACTGTTTGTGCTTCTGCTTGTCAAGAAAACTTGTCAGGAGTAAGTTGCCAGTTTCAACAGTCCTATATCATAGAAAAAATACCTGCACACTGACTGGATGTTCTCTGGATGCAAAATGAAACAATTTATTCAATTTATTCAATTTATTTATTAACTAAAAAAATCTGGTTCACTACTAGTGATGTAATATTTTTCCAATATTTCTCACCAACTAACTCATATCATTCTCTCAGAAATAAATGAATTATCAAATCATTATTATTCCTCTAAACTTTACACTTACAACTTCAACATTTGTGTACCCAGAAAATGTCTTGATTGCCAGAATCGCTTGTGTCCCAAAGTTGCCAAGTTCAACTTGTTCAATCTGATGACAGAAAAGTACAAACACAGAGAACACTAAGAAATGGTTAACTTAAAGGTTTCAATATATCCTGTTTTTACAAGTGTCATTAAATTTTAAGAAGAAATAAAAGTGTCAGCGAGACTATTAAAAACATCTGACACAAATTAAATTGAAAAAAAACCTCACCTCCGATTGTTGACTGTCTTTTAAAGGTATTATGTTGACACATTTCCCAGCATTCTTGAGGTTTGGCAGAAGTTTGTGAACCCCAGAGCCAGTGGGTATTTCTCTTGTAAGTACTGCCAGGTCACCTCTATCAGCTGTCCCACCGGACATCACAATACAGTCATTTTTGATTCCAGGTATGTATATGCTATTAAAGCAAACTGCAAATCTGTTTCCACTGAACGCCACCTGTTACAAAAAAGAACAGATGCAACACAAAAAACAGCTTTGTCGGGGAAAGATTAATTTTTTTGTGTATTTGTGCAATTTGTGCAAGAATTTAACTTAAAACTAATGTTTTATTTAATTAAATTACAAATGTTGCTTTTATTTCAATAATGGAATTAGACTGCATTTATATAGCACTCTTTCCAACCAGCTACCATATGTTGAACAAATAAGTAACAGTTGCCTGTATCTTGAATGTGAAAGTTTATGGAATATTACTCACATAAACTTTGTCATATTTCTGTCCATAATATGTGATGGGGCACGAGGTGATGTTTATCTCCCCAGAATTGGTAAATGTCTGGTTTGTTGCAGCCGTACCTGAAGATATGGAGACACTTGTTTTGTGCACAACATATGTGTTCTTACACAATAAACGAGAACAAAGAGTAACATCACACATAAACTGTCTTAAGTTGTTAAACTGAAGCTGGTCCCTTACAGAAAATATTTCTATTACTAAGAGGTTGTACAGGGCCTCTGAGGTGTTGAGTGGTGAAGCCTCCTTACCTGTTATCAGGATAAGTGCAGGCAGGAATCTTACGAAGTAGAACATGTTGACAGCCTGCTGACAAGGACACTGAAACACAGTTGCTGTAAAGATGATTTGCGACTGAGTTCAAAATTTAGCGATGCTTATCAATGACCCATGTTGCAAGAAGCTAAACTCAACTTTACCCTAAATAACAATAGAGATTAAATATTTGACTTAATACAATTTTGGACTGACACACATCAACTAATATCCATGGAAACAATGCCAAAATGGGGAAAGTAGTTTGTAGTTGTAGAAATAAAGAAATGAAGAAATAAACAGACAGTTTTCCATTTTATCTAAAACTGCATAAGCAGACACTGACTTTTAGCAATAGAATAGAATAAAATAGAATGCTTTTTATTGTCCATACATAAAGGTGACTTTTCTTTCCTTCTACATTAGTTAACAAAATGTTGGAGGTTTTTAAAGTTGCTGCGTTCCCCTGATTTGCCTAAAATTAGCTTAATTTCCAAATAAAAGTCTCAAAATAAGAAATAAAGTCCTGCATGACAGTCAACTCTGATGCTGGTAGTTTTTTGTTTTGTTTTGTTTTTTTTTTTAATATTGTGTTCTGAAGACCATATCATCTGTAGGACTTGTTTTTTGCTCTTAGTTAGAAAATATTTTATTTATTTTTTTCAGTTTGTTTTTTTGTTTGTTTTTTAAAATAGAACCTCAATGCGTTTTTTTTTTCATTCTGTGTTAAACTATACAAAAGCTGTTGGCAGAGTCAAAAATTTTCAGGTTTTCTTACCCTTTTGAGGATTTTTAGAAGACAAGGGATACCGAGCAGCTTTTTCTGTGAGGACGTTTCACCTGATGCTTCAGCATTTACACTGATTTTTCTGTCTCATCTCTCTGTGATGAGAACAAAGCAAACACAGAATAATCTCTCTCTTTATATACATGTTCACAATCTTGCTTACCCCTCCCCATCCCCAGCAGAGGAAAGAAATTCTCACAAAATTGGTGTGACCTTTGTCTTCCCAAACTGGTTTTCGTCTTGGAACATTCCAGTTTTGCTAATACTCTGTAATTATCTGACAGATACCGATAAAGAATGTGATTAGAGCTTAACATTTTTAGGTGTCAAACTTGTCATGCTTAATTACTGTCAGTATTAGATATTGTACATTTTAGAGAAGTACTAGCAACTTATTAATCTGACTTTTGTGCAGGAAATGGACACTGCTTTATAGACTTTTCACCACCAAAAGCTCCTTAAACACAAGTCAGTATTCACCTACTCACATACACATCCACAAACTAATGGTGAGTGGCTTCTCTACAAAGTGAAAACATAGTTATAAACATGCACACATACACAGAAACCCTTAAAAAATGAACAGTCATTGGATGACATTGGATGAGTTCAGTATCTTGTGTGAGGAGACTGCAGCTTGTAGAATGAAGAAGTCAGGGACTGAACCATCAGCCCTTTAGAAAGTAGACAATCTGTTCTACCTCCTGAGCCACAGCTGCCCCAAAAAATATTTTTTTAACCATATTTTTAGCAAGCCTATTATTTAAAAAAATGCAACTTAGAGGCCCTTGTATATGATGAGTATCTTAAATGTACAATAAATAGTGCACTATGGATTTAACAGTGTAACATGGCCTTCATGTAAAAATCTGCTACTTGATTAATTTAAAATAGCTTTTTACAGTTTGGGTTTAGGGTTACATTAGTTGTCATTTGTGTTAGAGAGTCTACTTTATTTCTATAATTAGTTTTTCAAACACGTCTTGTGTGAGTTGTCTCTAACTGGTTGGGTGTGGTGTGTTAAAAACAATCTCACAGACAAAGAAAAGAAAAACCTCAAGCTCAAATTGCAGTATAAGACAAGCAAACTCTGGTGTGGAATGTAACAGGGCAGGAAAGAGTTTGACATTTCTATTACAGGTGTCTCCAATAAGCTTTACCTCCAGGGAACTGAACTCTGACACATGTTGAGCGCAGGTGTGAGAGACAAACTGAGAGAAAAAAGTACTTGCTGCTCCAGAGTTACACGTCATCATGTCTTACACAAGAAAAACATACACATTAGCAGGCATCAGACAAACACACACAAAAACACACATAACCATACATATACACATAAACCTCAAATTCCAATATTATGCAATTACAAGCTATTTTTCATGCAGTGGGATAAATATTTCTCGTTGTCCACAATTGTCAAGCTTGTTACAAGCAAAAAACCTGGATAAGTGCATTAAAAATGCAAATTGTTGTGTGTCTTACACATTACCTAGCAACAAACCAGATATTGCTGAAAATGAACATCTGTGGGTCTTTTTTTTCTTTTTATGAGGTATAATGGTTTCACTCTGATAACTAAAGAGAGATAATCAATTACATTTATAATCTTAAAAAAAAAAGATTCTAAGAACAGAATAAGATAAATATCAAAATAACATATTTAAGCATTTAGTTACTCTTTTAAATTAGGGAGCTACAAGTCTCCTCACCCAAGTTGAAAAAGGAGAATAATTGGATACACATAGGGTGTTGCAACATTTACCTAAAGCAGTTATTGTCCCTTTGTGGGCTTTCGGAACACAGGCCATTGATGACAGCAATGGGTCAGATAATTTAATCATTAGTGTCTTTGAAAAGAAATAAGGGGGTTCATAAACTTCCTCATACAAAACTTCCTTGGAATTAGTTAGTGTAATTAGTTGTGGTTTACTGTTCCCTTATACAGAGCATTGTGGAAATCATCATTTAAAAGATATTAAGAAATAATGAAAGGAAAAAGAAAAAGAATTAGAAGAGAGAGATAAGAGTGTGAAGAGGACAGATTAAGGGGTAATTAAAGAAGAAAGTATTTCAATCACTGTGACTAAGAAAAAAACACCCATGGGAAAGAGGGAGGAGAGAATAAAGGAAGACGTAAGATAAATCAGATAAATGACAGAGAGCTTCAAACAGAAGCTCAAATGCATTTCATCCATTTTTGCCAATGATGACAACCATTGAAGAAGCTGAACTGTGCTTTCTTGAAACTGTTATCTGTATGGACAGAGATCTTGGAATCTCAGAGTACAAAGGGAATGTGTCATGTTTCTCAATAATGTTTTTGTGTTACAGCAATAACTTTTATGGCACAAAATGATAAGAGTAGAAATGTTAATACATATATTGCTCTCTCCAGGCAGCTTCACAGCCCCACCAACTTCCTTCTCCTCTCTCTGGCTGTCTCAGATTTCTTTGTGGGCCTCCTCATGCTATTTCAAATTGTCCTCCTTGATGGCTGCTGGTTCCTCGGTGATCTTATGTGTGCTGTCTATAATGTTGTAAACTATATTGTTACTTCTGCCTCAATAGGAACAATGGTGCTCATATCAGTTGACCGTTATGTGGCTATTTGTGATCCTCTACATTACTCAAGCCAGATCACTTTAAGAAGGGTTAAGATTTGTGCCTGTCTGTGTTGGGTGTTTTCTGCTCTCTGTCACACTCTGCTGCTAAAGGATAACCTGGAACAACCAGGCAGGTATAATTCCTGCATTGGACAGTGTGTGATTGTTGTTGATCATATTGCTGGACTTGTTGATATGTTTTTATCCTTTATCGGTCCTGTCACTGTCATTGTAGTTCTGTATATGAAAGTATTTGTGGTGGCTGTGTCTCAGGCTCGTGCCGTGCGGCTCCACATTGCAGCTGTCAGTGTCCATTGTTCAGTGAAAGTCACTCCTAAGAAATCTGAGATAAAAGCAGCCATTACTCTTGGTGTTGTTGTTGTTGTGTTTCTAATATGTGTTTGCCCATATTTTTGTATTGTACTTACAGGCCACGACACCTTACTTAATGCCTCAACTGCTGCCTTTGTAATATGTCTGTTCTACTTCAACTCCTGTCTTAATCCTGTCATTTATGCCTTTTTTTACTCCTGGTTTAGAAAATCAATCAAACTTATTGTAACACTTGAGATTCTGCATACCAACTCCTGCAAGGTGAACATTTTGTAGAGACAGAAAATGACATGCAGAAGAAATGTGGTTGTCATTTTCATGGCCAATATGAGCAGTTTTGTTAGATGACATAAGAATTATCAATGAAAAAAATATATTTTTTTAATCTGTGTTTTTGAGTTTATTACAGAATCTAAATATGTGAGGAACATGTAATGATTTCCTTCAGGCTTTTGTAAAAGGGATGTTTTGCAATAATAATTGAATGAGTCACTCTTTATTAGTGTCTGTTGTCCTTATAAAATTTTCATTATTTTCTGTTCATACTGTTTTGTGTTTTTTTGGATAACTGGTAAAATTTCAATTTAAAAGAAATATTTTTAATTTAGGCAGGTCAGTGTGATCTACACAATGTGATAACACTCATATGAAGGTGAAGCAAAATGTATTATCTAGAAAGGCCCTTCACTGTAAAATAATAAAACTAATTTGATTAATTTTTTGTGTGTTTTTATATAAAGGACCCAACTCTAAGAGGACAGGATTCAAGATTCATTCATCCATCATTTTACAACACACTACACACAAAAACCCATCATTAACTAAGGTGATGGTCTGTCTGGTCTTTGACTCCACCAATCACAATGTAATGGTAAAGAAAATAGATAAGATTACTGAAGCTTTGTGACAAGGGCTACAAATGATTGACCCTCAACACGGAAGTTAAACCCAAAAAAAGAAATCCCCATATGACAAAAAATAGAAACCCCTTTAAATAACTAGTTTGTAAAATATTTAATCCAAGTTTTAGGTTTGTTTAATTGACTCACAAAATGTCCCCTTCTTAGAAGGCCTCTGGGGAAAAAAGAAATAAAATATAATAACAACATGTTTATACAATATTAAAAAAAATATATAAAGCAACACCATAACTTGAAGGCCTGTAACACCACAGTCCTTGTTCCACACCATTTCCACCAAGCTCTGTCATCGGGGCCGGGGCTGGAGACAGAACTCGCCCCGAATGTCTGCCGGGGCCGGAGCTGATGGGGAAAACGCTCCGGAGGTCGACCTGGAACACCCAGGAGTGCGGGGTCGGAAGCTGGCAAAGAGGCAGCACATGAAGGAAAAAAACGTTGCCTTGGCACAGGCACCGGAGACAGGTGAAGCCGCTTCCGAGGCCCTGGAACCAGAGACAGTCGTCACCGAGAAACAGGGACTGGGGATGATCGGCGCCGCTGCTCAGTTACAGGATTAGGAGACAGCTGATGCCGGGGCAAAGGGACTGGAGATGATTGGCGCCGCTGCTCAGTTACAGGATTAGGAGACAGCCGATGCCGGGGCAAAGGGACTGGGGATGATTGGCACCACTACTGAGGCACTGGATCAGGAGACAACCGGTGCTGGGGCACAGGGACTTGGGATGGTTGACACCTGTTGTTGAACAGGACCACCATGCCCCAGGACCCCAGCCACCTGAGCCGAGGTAGAGTCCGCTGGAACCCCTGACACTGGAAGAACGGAGGTCCCGTCCCGAGGGCTGGACCCTGATGAGTTCCCCGGCGACCCCTCCCGGGCACCGGGCACCGGGCACCGGGCGATGAGCCACCAACGTCTAGCCGCCCTGAGGCCACAGAGCCCGGCCTCCAATCAATCCCATGTCCGTTACCCAGGCAACCCACCCAGAGTCGGTGACAAGCTGAACTTCTCCTGAACGATTTCGGGCCCCCACATGCTAAGTGGGTGCCTATGTAGGAACCCACCTCAGAGGACAACTCAGAGTCCAAATTTCCATGACGGACTCCAGCTGACTGAGACACGAGTAAACAAAAATACTCAAGTAGAGTCATTGGGCTGGGAGCTGACATGTCTGCTGGGTCCATCGTGGTCGTATCGTTCTGTTATGGTTTTTCAGAGAGAGACCCAAGTGCAGACAAAACTCCTCTACCAACCAAGTCTTTGAATTTAAAGTGAGCTGTATTTACCAAGACATGCTGATCAAAAAACAAACAGGGAAACATAAACCTGGCCTTGCACAGGTTGAAAACTCAAACATACTAAATCTAAATATTTCCTGAAAAATACTAGACTCAACTGGACACGACAGGAACTTGGCATAGCAAGACACAATGATACAACCAAGCAACAGGGAGACACAGAGACTAAATACACAACAAGGATAATAGGACACAGGGGGGGTAATCAACAACAGGTGACACACATTAGGGCAGGGCAGGTAATCAACACAGGGAGAGAAAACTTGGCAGGACGTGGCAACAAGGAAAGACAAGACTATCAAAATAAAACAGGAAACCACGAGACAAACAGACACGAGACAAAACTTAATCAAAAAGTTCAGGGACGTGACATAGAAGGCCCTCAGAAGGGACTGAAACATCAGGAAACTCATCATAGTCTTTTTATGGAAGAACAATAAGTCTCTTCCGCATGTGGAATGAAACAGCATTAGCCGGTAACAACATAGGCCCTATGGTTTCTGCCCTACTCTGGATCAGTTCATCTTCTCAGTTTAATCTGGCTTTGAAGAGTGGGGTGGCAGCAGTTAATGGCGGCTGCACAGCAGCACGTCCAACTTGAATATTATCAAAACATTACAGCAGATCCTTATCTTGCATTAATGGAGGTAGCAGCCTCTTGCTTACTGATCTGCTAAGTAAATGAGAAGTAAGAAAAGCTCTGAAGCTGTCATCTGGGGGTGGGGAGCTCAAGATGCCTGCATGCAGCCTTGCTTCCCAAGAGAATCCATGAGTCCAGCAACTTGCATTTGTTATATATACATAAGAACCTGAACTGGAAAAGAAAGTGTAAGTAACTGAAAAACTTTTCCCATTTAATACATTGGATAGCATTGGTATCAATACAAATAAAGAAAAACATAAAAACAAACATAAAATAATACAAACATAAAAATA
>JAPZDV010021053.1:0-20765 GCA_029814665.1 Acanthurus lineatus | reverse complement strand
GTCAATGGAACACTCACAAGATGTCATCAAAATCACTTTGTCCCTTTAAAATCTTTCAGAAAATGATGTAAGTGTATCGAATTGTATTGAATTGTATTGTGAGCTAAATATCGTGATAGATATCGTATCGTGAGCCGAATATCGTGTATGGTGTATCGTATCGAGAGATTAGTGTATCACTACAGCCCTAGTCAGCAGGGTACAGTTGAGACACAGTGTATAAACTGTACCTATGGTAAAATCCCATTACATCACATGTTGCTTAGTTGTGTGGTGATATAATTACAGGTTAGACGTCACATTTATAAAACATGCAAAGCAATTTAAAATAAATTTTGATGTTTGTGATATTTGAAATTTAAGTTATTAATGGACGTATTTTCTAACACAAATGTTCTAAGGATATTATAGCGTGTTGTGAAATATGCAAGGTAATGAACGGATACAGTTGATACACCCATTGCATGTCACTACATGTGCAGTTATAGAATTCATTCTGAGACAATAAGGTGAATATGCATAGGCTGTGTGTGTGTGTGTGTGTGTGTGTGTGTGTGTGTGTGTCTTTATGTTTCACAGAATCCAGATTTCTGTCCAGAACTTATCAGGCTGTATCCAAGAGCTGGTCCCTGAAAGCCCGATGGCCAACAGCAGAGGAGAACCAGTGACATTTTAACTGACACTTCTTTATTGAATGCCTTTAAAGGGGAAACAAAAAGGTCTTCCCAGGAGGTGAAGAGGAAAAGCAAAAAGCTAAAGGAGGGAAGGAAAAAAGAAAGGAAAAGCACAAAAGACAGTCAGTGTCTTGTGTGCATGGAGTGGGTTTCAATGTCCTGGCCAGGAGAGCAATGTGTTTCTTGCCCCAGCTGTTGTATGTGGTCACATGTAGAGTGCACAGATGGAGGCTGCAACTACATATGCCACTACCCTGAGTGAGTTTTCTTGGATTTTTTGTGTTTACTGTGACCTTCTACACCACATCTGTTGTTTAATTGTACTAAAATTGTACTTTTCACCAATTCTGTTTCAATGTTGAATTATTCATTCTTCTGACTGTTGATGATTTGATGAAAAGAATAAATTTAAGTTAAAATATTTTGTCCAATTGTCATTTTCAAAGGTTTATTACATTTGCAATGTGTCTCAATTGTACCATACATGAGGACAGTTGCGAAAAAATGCCCCCTGATGCTTATGAGCTACTTGTGGAAATATATACCACTTATGAATATCGTTGATTGACAACATTGTAGTAGACAAGCAAAGGAAATATCAAGAGAAAAATCAATTCTCTTCAGTAACCAGTTTTTGTGTGGTAATGTAAAAAGCAAAAGTGTCTCAACTGTACTCAACTTTTGGCCTGGATGCAGTAGCTTGTATTAGCAGGAGTGGCTCGTGTTTGACAAAAGATGATTCAAAGCTAGTCAGCAGATTGCATGTAAAATTAGAAGCATTGTTTGAAAGTAGAACTTGGCGTGTGTTACGAACACTATAAGCTACCACTACACATTAAATTTGTTGCAATTTCGATACTTAGCAGGTACTGAGCAATCCAACGGGAAAACAGGCAAACTCCATATTCACTCTGGTTTATGATCAACTTTGGTCTGCTCTGCTCAATGCCTCACTATATTCTTGCTTCTTGGCTGCAGTGTTTGGCTTATTATAATTAAAGCTGCAAGCAGCATTGAACGGGCCCTCGCACCCCACCGCCCGTCGGAGCCGGCAGCAACTGACATGCCCCAGACATGCTTCGCCGCTGCCGCTCAGTCCACACTGCGACCCAAGCGCAGCGTGTGCCTTCTTTCTGTCATGCAGGCAGGCCAGAACATATCTGCACTCACTGCTTGACAGTGGAAACGAGGCAGAGAATCAAGTTGATTCATGTGCTAAGTGTGTCCTCTATTTAACAATGACCTGACATAGATTCAAAATGTCAACATATAAAAGAAAAAAAACAATGTTCCCTCATGAATTTCCTAGCACCAACGTTGCCATCTTCCACCCCTGTAACCTGTGATGTCTGCCTGTCATCCCTCCTTACTGTGCCTGTACACAGCGAGCAGGATGCTGCTCTCAGCAGCTTTTTCTCACATTCAATCCAATGGAGAAAGCAATCAAACCCACACCTGTTTGAGCTTCGACTGGGCCAACATAGTTTAAGCTACAGACTTCATTCTAGACCAGGGAGAGATTTAGAGATCAAAGTCTTGTGACTCATTCTTTAAATGACTTTGATCTCTAAATCTTGTATTTACATGTTTTTGCTATCTTGTACTGTTTTTGAGTTATCACAGTTTTAGTTTTAGAGTTTTTTTCTGCTGCCTCTCAGGTTTTATAATGTGTGTGTATGTGGCAGAGTGCTCCCTACTCTAAGTCACATGACTGTTAGAGTGCCAACAGAGAGAAGAAAAGAGGAAAACATTTAGAAAAACTCCTGAAAAGTACCTCAAACTTGATCAAATCTTACACAAAATAATATATTCTAGAAGGTTTTTTCATCCTCTTTCAAATGACATAGGTTTGAAAGCCGTCAGACTTATACTTTAGACCAGGGGTCGGCAACCCGCGGCTCCGGAGCCGCATGCGGCTCTTTCATTGCTCTGCTGCGGCTCCTGTCCCTTTAGAAAATAAATAATGAGTATTTAATTTTAATTTATTTTATTTTATTTCGTTTTTTTAAATGTAATTCTAAGTTTGAAGATTGTGGTACTCCTGTAACATTACAATAAAACGTGTTTATTTTCTGTTTTTCTTTTCTTTTTTTGTAGCTCAAAGTATGCGCCACAAACGCGACACGCGCGACATCGGCCAGCGCGCAATTCATTGAGCTTTTCAACAACGGTAGGCCAACCATGAATAATTCCAAGAAAAGAGAAGTTTCTGAAGAAAACAGAACATTTACCAGACAGCAAATTGAAGACATCAATTCAGCTGTGGCGTACTCAATCGCGTCTTTTTTCGGAGTTCAAAATGTTTTTGTTGCATGCAGAAAAAAATGCGTTTTCTCTGTTCCAGTTCGTTGATTTCATAAATGCAACAAACTATAGTTTTTATATATAGAATAAAGGTAAAAAAAAATAGATATATGCAGTGTTATCTTCATTTTAGATGTCAAAAGGGTTTTGCGGCTCTCTGAGTTTTCTTTTCCGTGGGAAACGGATCCAAATGGCTCTTTGAGTGTCCAAGGTTGCCAACCCCTGGTTTAGGACATGTTTACATGACAAAGCAATGAACATTTTTTCCCTGTTAATTTTTTTTTTTTTTGTAAAGTTTTTCCTTTCTCTTGAGGGGTGTAACAGACAGAGGGGTGTCCCACACTGTATAGATTATCAATTACATTATCATTAATTTTTGGTTATACAAATTGATTTGACTTCGCATGGTGCTTCTTTACATGTGCTGCCAATAAGAGCCACAATGGAGTACAAGAAGTCAACATTGTTGTGATATTTTTTAACAGATCATATAAAAGTTTTATTATAATTGTAATTTTTAATCATATTTAAAAATTAGTTTAAGAAGTCTATTAATGCTGGTACATATCCAAGTTTTTTTGTCCAATTCTACAATTTCCTTTTTCATGATCCGGCAAGGTGAAAAGTAACATGTCTGATTAGAAAAGGATGATACAGACAACTACAACAGAACCAGCTAAACAGATAGTAGAGGTAAATTATTGTTGAATCATCTATGCATTTATACTGTATATGCGTTTATATTTTGTAAATGAACAATAACTGTCAGTGACAATAGATTATTGCTATACACTGACACTGTGTATTAAATACCAGGCCATTTTTCAAGGTCGAAAGTAACTCAACATTTTTTATAATTACAAGTTCAGAGAATTATGTAAGTATTATTTCAAAGAAATTAATTTTTTTATATTTATATTTATATTTTATATTTTTTATATATTTTTATATTGAAAAGGTATCTACACAGCTCAATGATGACTTGCTGGAGGACATTTGCTGAGGCTGCTCTCATGGAAGAGGACAAGGTCTGTAAAAAAATTGAAAGAATGGTGTCAACTGAACAATTCAAGCAAAGGGCCCATTACAGATGGCTGAATAGTAAGTAACCATTACATAAATATATTAATTTGTGAGTATGTATGTGTGTGTTTATTTGAGTCTGTGTGTTGTAAGATGATCTCTAAAAGTTGTGTTTTATCAAAGGTGTTTTGGTTCTCAACAAATATTCAGGCCCACCACAAGAACAACTCAAGAGAATGTACACCATCCATTTATGTACAAATGACAAATCCTTTAGTGGGGGCATGGAAATCCATTATCTGCTGCATAGAAGTGCATTTAGCGACAGTTACATGGTTTTTGGTTTGATTAATTTCTTATTTAGTTACTTCTAGTTTTGAAATAAACTTGAATTTTAATGTCCCACTACACTATCTCCATCCCTGTTGAAGGATATATTGGACAAGGGAAGAGAGGACAGATGCAAGGATTTTACAGCTTACCACCTCACCCAGGTTTCTTATGGGGGCCGACAAGTGCAAACGCGCTGCATATACAGACAGGCGCTGCGAATACAGAAACGCACTGCATATCAGAAAACAGATGCAAATGGAAAATGCTGCATATCCAGTCATACAACAGAAGTGCTCCAGGCCTCTAGGGGCAGTGCTGAGCTTCCACCGGAGAGACAGACAACTGACGTATCAACATGCGGAGCAGATGAGTACATGAAAAGTAGAAAGTTTTAAGTATTCAATAAATTTCACCAATAACTTTCTCCTTTTTCCTATATGCAGCGCGTTTCTGTATTTGCAGCACGTTTCTGTTTATGCAGTGCGTTTCTGTATTTGCAGCGTTTTCCTTTTGCATCTGTTTTCTTATATGCAGCACATTTCTGTATTTGCAGCACTTGTCTGTATATGCAGCCCGTTTGAACTTGTCAGCCACTGTAGTTTCTGCAGCCAATCCTGCACTCTCACAGTTGCCACAACTGACTGAAGTGGGCAGGACACATCATTGCAGTGCCATTCCACCCGAACACCAACTATTCACACTTCTCTCCACTAGTATTCCCAAGAATTTAACATCTTGAACATTTAACTTGTTTAGATTTTTTATATTGTATATATACTTGTATATTTGCCTGTGTTTGTTTGTCTTTTTCCATACTTGTGTTAATAGCCTAATGTTCTATATTTGTCAGCTTGTTGGATTCCTTTTTTTTCCTTTTTCATATTTATTTTAAGGTTTTATGACTGAAGGAGAAGGCAGTTTCTTCTCTGTTTCAAAAATAAAATATTCCACCAGTTTTGTAACAACAAATTGAAATTATTTACCTTGTTAATCCCAAATACAGCAAAGTTCAAAGCAAATGCGTAAAAAACGAACAAACAAAAGCAACATTTTAAAAAATACCATTTAAAGAAATGGGCTAGTGTCCATAACTACATTACTGCCATATGAAAACTAGAGTCGATTTAGGTTTTATAATAAAGTTGTACGCTATCTTGTGAATTTGTTGGTTTATTTGAGAGACTGGCCTCTATGTCAGGCATATTCATGTGTGTGAAGTTTCTCAGATGCAGCCTAGTCAGTGGTATATCATGGAGAGCAGGATATGCTGCTAGATCAGGAATGGTATGGCGTTCAAAAGAGGCATGAGCTATTAGATGTGCAGTGGTAAACCTTTTGAGAAAGGCATTAACCACACAATTAGAAGTCGCATACTGTTTGAGAAAGGCAAGCCACTGGATCTTAGGTGGCATATCTGCAGAAAGCGGCATTGACTGCTGGACTGGAAGTGGTATAGAATCCAAGAAGGGCATAAGCCACTCAATCAGAAGTAGTATACCATTCAAGACAGTCATGAGCCACTGTATCAGAAGAGATATGTCCAGTAAAATCAACATATGCCCATGTATAAGTAGTGGTATATATATATCTATATATATATATAGATATATCTATATATATAGATATATACATGTCTTGTTGCTGTTGAGTTTGAGAAGATTTTGTTGTATCTTAAGTTGCAATGCTGTATGGATGATGAAGGAAACTTGACTGCATAAACCAAGTTTATTACAATAAAGTATGGTGTCAATCAGACATCCCAGGTTGTCTGAGAGAAGACTCTGTGCCAGAATGAGTCTCCTCCCATACATCTCAAACGTCTCACTTATATACATAGTTCTCATCTTACACAAAGAAGGCAATTTGGCTTACTGACCAAAATAATTACTCGTCCAAGTAAGTAACCTTGGGGAGGGAATAAAATAGAGTGCGTTTTGAATTTAAAAAGTAAGTAAAAATGTCTAAGTTTATGTAGTAAGTGGGAAAAGTTCAGTTAGGGAAATGTTTGACAGGCATGGGGATCAAGCTTTAGGTTACATCAGTAATTATGAAGGGTTACGTTTATGCAGTAAAGTAGGTAATTTTAGGTGTCATGCTTGTAAGGGGGGTTACAGTCAATGTAAAATTAGTAGTGTATGTTAACTGTGATGAAACCCTGAGTAAGGAAGGTGGTCAGATGAGAGGACTGCTGGCTACTCAGCAGCTCTTACCTAAGCCTCCCCCTACAACTTCTGTCCTGGGATACTGGCCGCACAGAGAATTGTACAATTCTCTTGCATTCCTGAATGGAATGTTTCTGTTAAGCCAGTGTTTCTCATCAGGTGTGCCGCGGCACACAACGGCATACTAGTGTTCCGCGGCACACCTGATGATCGTCAGATATTGTTAGGTGTGTGCCACGAGCAATCGTCAGGTGTGCCGCACACCAGTTGAAAGACAGTGTGTTAAGCTAAAAAGTCTTGACACCTCACCCTATGACATGTTTTCCAGTCCAGATTACTTGATACAGAAAGTTGAGTCAACAAATTGTGAGTTGTGTTTATTATGTATTCCATGTTGAGCCGACTTGATTCACAGTTGCAGGAACTTGATAAAATAAGTTCAACCAACATCTCTTAAAGTTATCTCAAATAATATTTTCAAGTTCAACTTACTTGATACAGGCAGTTGAGTCAACAGACTGCATGTTGCATCAACTCGTGTTTTGAAGTTGACTCAACTTAACTCAGTCAAAGCAACAAGATGACTTGACTTAGTTGAGTCAACTAATCTTTTTTTACAGTGTAGTTTTCAAAACGTTTTATGCTCTCAATGCTTTTTCATGACTTGGTTTCTGTATGGGGATTTACTCTCACATTTGATATTTTTTGTTTGTGGAATAATTGGTACCATCCCTGAGAAAAATTTTTTGTGAGTCTGCCTGGTGGTACTGCTGTGGGGTCTTGAGCCAAAGGCTTGGCATCTCTGGAGACACTGCTGCTGTGTTAGCCTTCTGGAGCCCCAATTTGTGCCTGTTTCCAGCTGCTGGGCCCTGGGCCATAGGTGCAACCCATTGGTTTAGCTGATGGTTTGGTTGCTAGTTCACAGGGGCTGTACCAAAGAAGACTAGGGTTGGGCATCGATAACCAGTTCCAGCCCAGAATCATTTCAAAGGAATCTTTTAGAAAATTTGGTTTGATTCTGATGATCATTTCCAAATTTAACTAAGCAAGTTTCAGTTTCTTCAGCAGCCACCTTACTTCCAGGCACTTTTTCTCTTACAGCCATGCAACACAGTAACTAGATTAACTCTTGAATTATTTTTGAATCAAATTAAATTTTCCTGTGTGAAATAAGCAAGTGACCCAATTTGATTCGACCCCTCAAAGAATCGTAATTGAGAATCGTTAAAAGCCAGGAGGAGGAGGAACCACAGGAATGGTGAAGCTGATAAGCAGCACTGGTACCTAATTGCGTCGAACATCCAGTTGTTTGCAGGGGAAATTGCCTGAGCATGTTTTTGTAATGTTAGCTGTTGTGGTTTTGCTAGATGCTCTTGGCCAGGCTGGAAATGGGCCATGATATAGTTCCACATCTCCAGCTGAGAGCAGGATAACTGCAAGATTTATTAGTCCCAGAGATGTGTGGGGTGTGTTGGTCTGTTGGTTTGTCTCTGCTGGCATGGGCCATTGTTAAGAAACTGTCCAAACATAAGGTGTTTGCTTGCTGCAACTGCGAGAAGGATATATTCACTGTTTTTCAGTGGCAGATCAGTGCTGTGTCAAGCAGACAATTAGGCACAGAGATAAAACCGTGGTTAACATCCAACTTTGTGGAGGATGTGGAAGTCTTTTAATGGCTCTATGTGGTTTGGTAAGCTTCCCTGCAGCACTGCCAGGCTGTCTGCTTGCAGCCAGTGGTCCAAATGACTATTGGGTCCCAGTGGTTCAAATGTGTCTATGTTAT
The DNA here is from genome assembly GCA_029814665.1 of Acanthurus lineatus. NCBI lineage: Eukaryota > Metazoa > Chordata > Actinopteri > Acanthuriformes > Acanthuridae > Acanthurus > Acanthurus lineatus. The sequence continues at coordinate 12,486 of JAPZDV010021053.1, read as the reverse complement.
CCTGTTGTGATTAGAATTGCTCTACACGTTAAAACAGATTTTGGTTTTAAAAGGACACTCATTTTTACAGTTAAGATGAATTAGCACACTGAAAATGTATGGACCTGTATAGGCCTAAATGTAACCCTCCTGTAAATTCACAGACAAAAAAAGAAAGGGGTGGGGGCACAGTGTGGGAATAGGACAAAACACCTCAGCACATAAGCGACATTATAAGACATAACAACAAAGCTCGAAGACTTGCATATGTGGGAGAGGGGAAGGATGTTGGGGAGGGGAGGTGTCGCAGCGCAGACACTGGGGGGGAGGGCGTAGCCACAACCCTCCAATGCAAAGAGTGGGAGCCAAAGAAGGCCTTTCTCATCCTGTTTCTCATCCAACCTGTCCCAAATTTCACTTGGTGATAAAGAATTCAGTTCTGAGGACAGTGATATACCAATCAGGAGTGATGCGCCCCCTGCTGGCTTACATGAGAAAAACATGTATGGCAATCATGATGTGATTAAATTCTTGTGCATGCATGACTCTCTATGTGTAGGAAATGTGACATATTAGTATTCTGTGTTCTTAGGGGTGACTGCAGCCCTCTCTGTCAGGCGCTGGGAGGTCCTGTTCAAGGTGCTTGCAGCTTTCATTATATATTTTTTCTCCTTAATGAATCATATTTTTGACAGCCAAAACATGCCCAAAGTTTCACAAAATTTAGTGTGCACATTCAGCCTGGAAAACTATTTCTTATGTGTTGTTTTTGGAAATGAGCACAGCAAAATGGTTCTACAGTGCCCATGATGTGCAGCCCTGATGGCAGGTTTCACTGGTACAATTACAAAATTAGGTACACCCGTGTATCATGCCCATATGCAAAAAAAGTCTTGTTCGGATCCACCTCAGCAGGAAGGAAGTTGGCTGTTTCGAATTTTGTGTTTTTTCTTTTGGAATTTCCACACCTCCTACTTTTGTGAACTCATCCCACAGGATGGCAAAAAAATTTAACAAAGCTGCCCTCATACTATGTTCTACCTACATGTTTGAATATCTGTACATGCGTGACATGCCAATCAAGAGTCACGCAAGTTGCAATTCCTGGTGACTACCACATGTGAGCCCTGTATGACAATCATAAAATGATTTCCACTAAATTCTTGTGCATGCATTGCTCTCTATGTACAGGAATGACAGATACTCTATGTTGTCTGGGGTGACCACAGCCCTCTCTACTGGGCACCGGGGTGGGAGGTCATGTTCAACGCTACGTTCAGCTTTAATTTATCTTTTCTCTTCTCTTTGATCACTCTCACCCTATGTATTCTCTGCCTGCTGCTTTCTCTTTGATTTCTCAATCGTCTCATGCCAAGATGTATGAAAAACAATTTTGTAAATTATTTAATCTTTGTAATTGAGATTGGATCATTTTGACTTTGAATTAAAAAGGAACATAAACAGTATGTATCGCTGTTAAATGGAGCCTACAGGTTCCACTTTAATTAGGTACTTACAAAATACATCTCTTTATATATACATGTAAACTTTATATATGTGTATATGTAGAAAATAATGCAATAATACTAATCCTGTGAACAGTGGGCAGACAGTACCTCTCTTCCATTGCTTGGCAGTTGTTGGTTCCTTTGCAGTGGTTTTGTTCCTTCTCCCTGATCCTACCATGTACAACTCCAAAGCCATGCGATGTGCATTATATTTTCACCATAGGCCAATGTCTACTATTCCTTTCATTTTTAGATATTTTTTTGTTGATTGTTTTCTGAAAAGTTTAATTTAGTCTAACTTATTAACTTGTGCCTTTGGATTTTTTTTACTTTTGCATATTAAAGTTAAGTGTTTTCTGATGATAGAAGATTGCTCTGTCAATTGAAATTGGCCGCTTTGAGAAGAGTAGTGTGATGATGATGTACTGTTTCATACTATCCTGTTGTAAGGTCCAAGATGACCAAGGTAAGCCATCAGCAGTGGGGAGAGGTGTTAGGCCTGGGCAGTGTGGAACTGTGGGTCCTGCAGTCCTCCCAGGTGCGGGTGGAGATTCTTACCTTGGGCGCCATCATCAGGTCTGTGTACAGCAAAGGCAAGAATGGTCAGATGGAAGACATAGTCCTGGGCTATGATGACCTTAAAGGTATGAAGAAAAATAGCTGTTTTGTTCTGCATATAGCAGGAGACTACATTCAAAAGTGTCACAATAAATGGTTATAATTGTATATTAGAATAACTTGTGTTGTAGCACTGTATTTGAGTATTAAGACATTCTTAACACAGTTTGTTTAATGATTTGCTGAGCCACCCAACAAATAGAGGATGTGAGGGAAAATTGCTTCGTTTGCTGATTGAGGTGCAATGTAGAAATTAAGTATCTTTTGCAGTAAAGGACGTTTTTATATGTGGCTTTTAGATTTCAGGAAAATAGAGACCATTTACATCAGCTTTAATCATTAGTGGAAGATGACATATTTTTGAGAGATGAAGCTAGGGCTGAATATTATTTAAAAGATTAAAATACTAGCACCAATGCCAGTACCATAAAAGTGATATCAATACAAATTGTAGTGAGAAACCATGCATTGATACATTTTTACTAGTTTGGGGTTAAAAGGATCAAATGCTGGAATCATTTGACTTGAGAGGTTGCAATACTACTTTTTTTTTTTAACGCCTTAAAGTAATTTTTCAGCCAAAGGTTGTTCATTATGTTTATTATTTTACATAAATAAAACTGCATTAGTCATCATATTCAAATTACAGGAAGATGTAAATACATTGACAATCTGTTTTTCTGGTAAAAGAGTTCTCACATTACACATTTCGTTCCTTACACTACAGTCAGTGAAAACAATTTACCATTAAAGCATGCTAAGACCATTGTGGACCACATAAATTCTGTTCCACTTGTTCTTTTTGTTGATATTGTAAAACTTGAATTTGATTGTACAATCTTGGATATGATTCTGGAAAGAGGGACTGCAAGTAAGGTAAATATAAGCCAGACATTACATTAATTAACTGTAATAAGCAGTGTTGCATTGTGTTGTGTTTGCAGGATATTTGTCAGACAAGCGGTATATGGGAGCTGTTGTTGGCCGGGTGGCAAACAGGATTGCACGAGGATGCTTTGTAGTGGATGGAAAAGAGTACCAGCTAGATGTCAATAATGGACCTAATGCACTGCATGGAGGGCTGCAGGGCTTTAATAAAGTAAGACTTAGTAAACATTTGTTTGTGTTTGAGCTTATAGAAAGCTTATAGCAATGTCTGTAGAACCTCTTTGTTTTTTTACCCCTTTTGGAGCTTATTTGTCCTACATAGGTTTTACCACAAAGTTGCAGATAATTCTATATAGCTTTCATTGATCACCTGTGGGGAAATTCGGTTGCTGCAGCAGTACTGCAGCAGCATTAAGTACAGATAAATAAGAAAGCAAAAGAGAGAAATAACAGAGGTACATAAAGAAAAAAATAAAAATTAGAAACATTACAAAGCATTTTGAGACAGAATTATGGATAAAGTGGCAATGGTGTGATTTAAGTGATAGTGATGTGAGGATAGCAGAAGAGTCAACACGTTTATGTAAAAATTAGGGCTGTTAATTGATTAAAATATATAATTGCTGTAAATAGCATGATTGTCCATAGTTAACTCCTGATTAATCGCAAATTAATGGCATATTTTTTTAACCGTTCTAAATTTACCTTACACTGACAGTTTTAAAATCTTTAATACTCTTATCAACATTGGAGTGGACAACAATGCCATCTTTATGCAAATGTATTTTGATTATTATTGTAACAATCCAAAACAATAACAAACACTGGATATTTTTCAGAATAACCTCAAAGGTAGTGCATGCTCAGAAAATGTAGCAAACTCTGGTCCATCAAGCAACAACAGATGGGCATTTTGACCTGAATGTAACATTACATAGTAATACTAACACAATAATAGTAATGATAATAATAATAGTAGTTGTAGTCTGGTGAGCAAAAACTAATGTGTGGGCACACACCAAATACATTACTTGCCCATGAGCCCAACCATGATATAGCAATTTTAATCAATACAGTCAGATTACAGACAATTAGTCGAAAAGTTCAGTGCAGGTGCTGAGTATTAGCACAGAGTAACAGGTCATATATATTTTTTTTTATGTCATTTAACATTAATAATGATGGCTTACCAACAAGAAAATGACAGAAGTTTTGGGGTAAAACTTAAATCAGACACACATATTTGGCAAAATTTCAGATTTATACACACACTTTCATAATTAATATTGTCATGGGCCTATTTTAATCACTCTAGTAAAGCTGCTAACTACCCCCTGCCTCCGCACACAGTCAGGCTCCCGGTTGAAAGCCCACTGATGGCACATTTATCCCCACTTATGTCATCTCAAGTATGTGCAACAAGCAAAAGGTGTTTGACCTAGAACTTAACAGGACTTATCATTTGGATCTACCCAGGGACTGCTGTGAAAAGAGCAGCTAGCAACTAGAAAATTGCTCAAAAAGTTTGAGTGTGCCGGATGCTTAGCAAGTACAAACCATATCATATTGCCACTATCATGTCAGTAATAACAGTGGTATAGCAGCTCATGTCACTGGGATTCATAACCCACACCTTGTATGTGTGTCAGTGAGAGAGTAGGACAAAAATGCATATGGACATTAGACTTAAAACTGACTTACTTAATACAAACTACTTACATCATAATACATCTCCACCTTTCTGTGTGTGTTAGTGGGCATGTGCTGCCACATGTATCTGTGTATCTGCTTGTTTGTGTATCTACTGTATATGAGCGTGTGTCTATGAGAGCAAGTTTGTGTCAGTGTATACGTGTCTTTGTGTATGTAGACAGAGAGAGAAAGGAGAAGAAGGCAGACATCAAAAAGGAAACAGAAAGTAATATTTGGATAGAAGAAACCTTTAAACTACAAGACATTAGTACTATTTGTTATGTGGGATAACCCTTTAGTCCAAGTAGTAAGGCATTCAGTCAAGCTGTGTCCCAACTCAGGGGCTGCATACTGCAGAGGACGCAGCATAATCAAATACAGAGGCTACGCCTTAAGAGGCATCAAAGGCTGTCAATGGTTGTTTGATGGGACAGTCTAGCCTTTGGAGGATTTCCTGGTTGTGTCACCAAATGTTCCCACCCTTACGTCACAGTTTCACAGAGAAAGGAAGGAAAATAAGGAAAATGTTTAACACCCGAGGCAGCGACTTCTTGGAGTGATTAGCGACTAGCATGCTTCCTAGTGCCTTGTCAATCTGATTGTGTGCGGGTGGCTGTAGCGTCCTACAGTGGGATGAATTTCGCTTTCCTCGGCGCGGCAATGGGGGATCAGCAAAGTCAACTCTGGTGAAGAAGCGGGGCCTTGGCAAGTCTTTTTCTCCTGGAGAAAGGATTATCTCCATGGCTGCAGGTGAAGGGGATCAGATGGTTTGCTAAGTGTCCTCCAAAGATCCAAAGAAGTGTCCAAAAAAACACTTGTGACAGTGTTTTACTCGTCCAGCAAGCTAAGAACTGCTTAGGTGATTTTTTGAACTGATTTTTAGGTGCCTATTTAGGCTTTTCTTTGTTTAAAACGTGGTTGAGGTTCAAACATGATTAATGCCATTTAACTCTATCAGCTGCTTCATAAATAATTAACCTTGACCTTAACTGAATATAAGAATGTTTTGACTTCCGGTGGGATGTGAAGCAGAGTAGACGCGTGAGGGGGAGGCTCCGGCTACAGTATATGATATTTAACCTACTTTTTATATCGACATACATGGCTTTTTGGACAACAGTGGGCGGTAAGATATAAGAAGCAAACCCCAGCTGATTCACCGCAACATCAGGATCAAACCAACGAGTCCGACATGGCGACAGCTCAGGACTCAGAAACCGCAGTTTTGGCAGAGTTGCAACAGGCTCTACGGGCACTGTTCAACAACGACATGAGACAGATGATTGAGACGGCGATTGGGAAGGCCCTGGAGCCATTCAAAAAGTCTTTGGAACTTCTGGAATTGCGTTGTGGGGATCACAAGAAACGTATCATGGAGCTAGAGACAGGGCTTAGTGGCTACAGCGACAGAGTGGCGGCTCCGGAGGAAATGTGCGAGAAGCTAGCAGCCGAGAACAAGGCCCTCATTTCCTGCACGGAGGAGGCCGAAGATCGGAGCCGTAGATTCAATCTAAGGGTTACCAACATTGACGAAAAATATCCGGAGGGGCAGAATGCTACTGAATTCATGTCCAAGTTCTTTACAGAGGCATTGGTTGAAGTATTCCCGTCCCCTCGGTCTTAGACTTAGCCCACAGAATTGGCCCACTCCGGCGTGACGGCAAACCTAGGGTGATGATCGTGAAGTTCCATTACCTCCAGGATAAAGCCAGAGCCCTGGCGGCCAACCGAAATCAACTGGATTGGTGTGGAGAGAAGGTCAGATTTTTCACCGACTACAGCCTCGCTACATCCAAGCAATGTGCTTCTTATGCAAAGGTGAAATCTCTATTGTTCAACAAAAAAGTCAAGTTTCGCCTCGTTTACCCGGCGGTTCTTCGTGTGGAGTATGAGAACCAGAATTACAACTTCAATACATCGGAAGAGGCTCAGCGGTTCTATGATCAACACTGCCCCACCGGATAATAAAGAGAGAGATTTTCCTAGCGGTGGATACCTTAACGTGTGCAACATAAATGGCGGAATGATCACTGGAACTGTGGTAAAACTTTAATTTTCACCAGAGGAAGATACATTGTACAATTCCTCTAATTTATAAATGTTTACGCTCGGGTGGGCCAGTGTCTTTCATTCTGGTTGTTTTACTTTGGGATTCCTGGCCGTCTCGCTCCTTTTTGTGCATTGCGGCACTGTGTACTGTATTTGGGGCCTGTTTATTACATACAAGGAGACCATTGTGCACCTCTCCCCGAATCTTTGAACTTGTAACCAGACTTACAGGTCATCTGGCCCTCTGGAGGCTAGGAGGGGAAATGCACAGATTTTTCTGTTACATGAAACCATGTTTTTTTTTCGTTTTATTTGTTTGTTTTGTTTCTTTGCCCACTGCGCCATCAAGTGGCTGCACACGATATGGTTTGCCACTTAGTAAATTTGGGAGGATGGAATGTATGTTTGTATAGCACCTGGATGTGAGCTTGAATTCAATGCCAGTATGTTTATCTCTTGACCTATTATGAGGGCTTTCTTTTTTCTTTTTTTGGTTCTCTTTGTCAAATCGATATCGGGAGTCTCCCCTAAGTGTTAAGTAGTAGAGCTAGAGTTTAGTGAGACAGAAAGTTGATTAAGGATCAGCCAGTCATGGACAGTGTGGATAGTTTAGATTTTTTGTGTTTTTGTTTAGGACAGGGTGGGTTGGGGGGTGGTTTAGAGCGCTACTTATTATACTGTAATCACTTAAGGGAGGGGCAGCAGTGTCAGGAACCAATAGTTCTCCTTTTTACCTTGATGCAGGATAAATTCAGGGGTGTGAGCTTCTGCTCGTGGAACGTTAATGGTGTCAATAATCAGATTAAAAGAAGTAAAGTGCTTTCCCATCTAAAATCTATACAGGCAGACATAATGTTTCTGCAGGAGACACATTTGCCAAATGGCGCTCATGACAAATTGAGATGTAAGGGGGTAAGCCAAATATATCATTTAAATTTTCAACAAAAGCCAGGGGAACAGCAATTTTGATCCGCAAGGGAGTCACTTTTAAACATTTATCTACTATAGCAGATAAAAATGGACGATATGTGATGGTTCTGTGGGAACTACAATCTTTGCATTTAACATTATTGAACATATATGAGCCAAATTGTGATGACCCTGAATTCTTTAGAAAAGTTCTAAGATTAATTCCAGATATATCAAATACAAACCTAATTATAGGGGCTGACCTTAACTTCGTATTTGATCCACATTTGGACAAATCTAACACGTATAGAATAACCCCCTCCAACTCACGCAACCTTGTGAAAACATACATGGAGAATATGAATCCGGTTGATATCTGGAGGACGCTCAATCCATTAGGTAGAGGATATTCATTTCATTCCAAAGTTCACAATGTTTACAGCCGTATCAATCACTTCCTGGTAGATGGGAAAATGCTCCCATATGTTTTTAATTCAAAATACCATAATATTATAACTTCTGACCATAGCCCTGTCACCTTTTCATTAAAATTAGATACATTTACAAGACCGCAGAGGATTTGGAGGTTTAACCCACAACTACTCAAGAACAAAAAATTTTGTGAATATTTGGAATTGAATCACACATTTCTTTATTCTTTGATACCAATGATAAGGACGATGTTTCACCTGTGTTACTATGGGAGACCTTCAAGGCATATCTGAGAGGGTGCACCATTTCATAACAGTCCAGCACCAAAAAACGTAACAGGACTGAACAATTAGAATTAGAAGAAAAAATAAAACAATTGGATTCAGACAACGCTCGAAGCCCAACAGTTGAAAAGCACAACGAGATCTCTGTACTCAAATATAAACTTAATAATTTGTTATCTGACTGAATAAGTAGAGCCTTTCAGTACACAAAACAAAGATTTTTTGAATTTGGTGACAAACCACACAAATTGTTAGCCAGTCAACCACGCAAATTGGAAAGTGACAGAAATATTCATAAAATAAAATCAGAATCTGGAACTCTTTATACACTACAAAAGGACATCAATGCAGAATTTAAAAAGTTTTACGAAAGGCTGTACTCATCTCAGAGCAGTGCAATGCCAGGGGTAATGCAATCATTTTTGGGTTCCTGTAAATTGCCAGAGTTAGACCAGGATGACCGTAAATATTTAGATGCAGAGATCACCTGTGAAGAGATCATAGAATCTATTAAATTGCTCAAAATGGCAAAAGCCCAGGGCCTGATGGTTTAAGTAATGAGATATATAAACAATTCAGTGAGGTTCTGGCTTCCTACCTTCTCAGAGTATACAATAGGGCAATTGAGGATGGCACCCTCCCTTCTACCATGAACGAAGCCATTATCAATCTAATTCCCAAGAAAGGTAGGGATCTAGAAAAGGTGGGCTCATATAGGCCTATCTCTCTTTTAAATACAGACCAAAAGATCTTAACCAAAACTCTAGCAAGACGCCTTAGTACATGAATGGGTAAGATGGTGCACCCCGATCAGATGGGCTTTATGCCCAAACGGAATTCATTTTACAATCTTAGACGCCTTTTTAATATAATACATTCCCCCAAAGACCCTAAGGAGGAGCTTGTGGTTCTTAGTCTGGACGCAAAAAAAGCGTTTGATCAGATGGAATGGTCATACTTGTTCTCAGTAATGGAAAAATTTAAAATTGGAGACAAATTTATCGCTTGGATTAAATTACTGTACAGCAACCCCAGTGCAAGGATATTGACCAATCAGACGCTGTCCTTACAATTTGCACTTGGTAGAGGCTGCAAGCAAGGCTGTGTACTGAGTCCCTTATTATTTGCTTTAGCCCTGGAGCCTCTTGCACAAACAATTAGAACACACATCGACATATATGGGTATAACACAGTTTATACTTCAAACAAGATCTCTCTGTATGCAGATGATATACTAATGTATGTAACGCAGCCCAAGACCACAATTCCACAAATTTGGAGGTAATTAATCTCTTTGGAAATTTCTCGGGGTATAGAATCAATTGGGATAAAAGTGAGCTCATGCAATTTAAAGATGACGAATGGTTGAAGCAGCTCCCTGTCAGAATAACTGCTGAGAAATTTACCTATTTAGGAATTTTAATCACGGAAAAATTTGAAGACCTGTTTGATGCAAATTTTACTCCTTTAATTGATAAACTCAAAAACCATGTAGAATTTTGGAAAACACTACCAATCTCCCTATTAGGCAGAGTGAATGCTGTCAAGATGGTCTTTCTTCCCCAACTTCTTTATCTCCTGCAGAGTATACCAATATTTATTACTAAAACCTTTTTTAAAAAAATTAGACTCAATAATTTTATCATTCATTTGGAACTACAAATCACGCAGAATTAAAAAAGAACACCTGTGTAAGCCTAAAATGAACGGTGGACTCGCTTTGCCTAACTTCAGGGCGTACTACTGGGTGGCTTGCCTTCACTCCGTGTCCTTCTGGCTGGATGACACGTCTCTGTCGTCTGACTGGTTGGGGATGGGGAGGGAGGACTGTCTGCTCTACTCAATTGGTGCAGTTATACTTTCACCTGTGCCGGTTGATAAAAGCTGTTACAGACACAACCCAATAATATATAATATAATAAGGATTTGGAAACAAATTGGAAAGTACTTTAATCTTAGGAAAGTCTCCTTTTTATTACCCATTGCATCTAATTCATCATTCGCTCCCTCAAATATGGACGTTTTTTTTAACGCCTGGAAAGAATTAGGTATAGCTAATATTGGTGACCTTTATGTTGTGGGAACTTTTGCATCTTTTGAAAAGCTTTGAGAAAAATATGATCTACCCTGGGCACACCGTTTTGGATATTTTCAAATCAGGGACTATGTAAGGGAGCATCTGCCTGGATTTGAAAATGCATCCCCTGATAAATTTGATGGGTGTTTGAAAATGTGCAAAGGCTCAGACCACATAATATCCATCCTGTATGACAGACTGCAAGGTCTTTGTCACCCTAGTATGACTAAGATTAAATTGGAATGGGAGAGGGAATTAGGACTACAAATTACTGATGACATCTGGGACTCCAGTTTAGAACATGTACATACATGTTCTATACATGTACTTGTACTGCTCTTTAAATGCTAGAGATCGCTTAATCCAATTTAAAGTCCTACACAGAATCCATTATTTAAAAGTGAAATTACACAACATTTTTCCTGAAATTTCACCCCTATGTGATAAATGTGAGTCTATAGAAGCTGATCTGTTGCACAGTTTTGTCATGTGTGCCAAATTGCAGGTCTTCTGGGTTGACATTTTCAGTTTATTCTAAAAAATATTTAAAGTACAGATGCAACCTGAACCAGTCCTAATAATCTTGGGTATTTCAGACGTGTTGAGATCTTAAGAGTGACGCAACAACTTCTCTTGTCATATGGTCTGATCACAGCTAAGAAGCTGATACTAATGTGTTGGAAAGGGAAAGAGGTGCCCACTGAAAAGATGGCTGATGGAGCTGACAGACACCCTTCATCTGGAAAGGATCCGATACTCTATAAAGGACAGAACTGAACAATTTGAAAAGATCTGGCGACCACTGCTTTCCTTCCTGAAAAAAGAGCGGGCCTCCTGACTCTCTGGTTTGGTCTTAGCGCTTGGGGGTGGGATTGGCTGAGAGGGGTGGTGAGGGTGGCATTTGGCTGTTCGGGCCATCATTTTGCTGGGTTTTTATGTTTTTTATCTTTCCTTATTTTTCCTCTTTCTTTTTTTTTCGAGGAGGTCATGCCTTGAATAATTGAATTGCACATTGTATTGTATTGTACCTCTGTTTCTGAAAAATTAATAAAAATATTTGAAAGGAATATAAGAATGTTTTGTCATGAATCATCCAAACCAGATTGAGAAGCCTCAATAGACTGGTAAGTGGATAGATAGACAGATTTAGCATTATCTGTGGGATTAAATAAATATGATTTAACAAATAAAAGTAAACAAAATCATAAGAAAAAGAGAAATCAGCGCCTGACCACCATTCTCTCAAGCAGAGAGAAGAGCCTGTCCACTGTCTTTCTGTTCTCCTGAGCCTGGCTCTGGCAGGCAGAGCCTGTCCACTCAGGCCCATTTTTTCCTGGATTATTCTCAGCAGACAGAGGCAAGACAAAAGGTAAACATGAGATCACATTAAAACAGGGATGCAAAGATTCATTAAAGGAGACATTCAATTCAATTCAATTCAATTTCATTTATACAGCGTCAAATCACAGCAAAGTTGTCTCAAGACACCTTACATATAGAGCATGCCTAGACCACACTCTATAAATTTGTATTTTAAATTTATAGGAACCCAACAATTGAAAGCGATTCCCACATGAGCAATCACTTGGCGACAGAGGCGAAGAATAACTTCATTTTAACAGGCAGAAACCTCGGCCAGATCCAGACTCAGAGGTGGGTTGGATCTGACGGCACCAGTTGGGTTGAGAGAGAGAGAGAAGGGGGGGTAGATAGATAGCAAGGGGAGAGAGAGCAAAGCCAAAAGCTAAGATAAAACTATATGTAAGTCTTTTTTAATAATGATACTATTAATAATACTAGTACCAATACCAATAATAATAGTGCTAGTAATAATAATAATAATAATAATAATAATAATAATTAATAATAATAATAATAAGAAGAATAACAATAATAATTAAAGCTGCAAGCAGCATTGGACATAAGGGAAAAAAACAATTTTCCTTTATGTATTTCTTAGCACTAACAATGCTATCTTCCACCACTGTAACCTGTGACGGCGTCCTGTCATCTGTCTTTACTGTGCCTGTACACAGCGAGCAGGATGCTG